>CAKOES020000490.1:0-13901 GCA_933207985.1 Pelobates cultripes
CCTCAGACACACAGCACCCCCACACACACAAACACATACACTGCACCCTTCAATGCAGTATGTGTGTGTGTATTCATCGGTCTGTGTGTGCATGTATTCAGCAGTCTGTGTGTGTGTGTTCAGCAGCCTGTGTGTGTTCTGCAGTCTGTGTGTGTGTGTGTGTATGTATTCAGCAGTCTGTGTGTACTCAGCAGTGTGTGTATGTATTCAGTAGTCTGTGTGTGTGTATTTAGCATTCTGTCTGTATGTGTATTCAGCAGTGTGTGTGTTTATTCAGCAGTCTGTGTGTGTGTGTGTGTGTGTTCAGCAGTCTGTTCGTGTATGTATTCAGTAGTCTGTGTGTACTCAGCAGTGTGTGTATTCAGTGGACTGTGTGTGTGTATGTATTCAGCAGTCTGTGTGTATGTATTCAGCAGTCTGTGTGTGAGTGCTCAGCAGTCTGTGTGTGTATTCAGCAGTCTGTCTGTGTATGTATTGCATTTGTTGGAGATACTAATAAATATAAGCTTAATTTTATATATTTATATCATTATTTTTAATTTTATGGCAGGACAGGAGGCTTCATATTTGCTTTACCTTCTTTACTGAAACCTCCAGCAGCAAAGAAACAGTTAACAGAACTTTTCAAAACAACCAATCAGAACAAAGCAACAGTAGTATAAAACCCCTAAGCAGGCTCTTCCACTTCCTCTTTCTTTGCTGCTGCCTCCAGGTGAGCACTCACCAACTCAGAGTTGTCTCTGCTCTTGGTTGTTGTTTTATTCTACATGCTGCTTGTTTATTTAAACAGGCTATTTAATCAGTCTATGTGTTAGGTTTGTTCAGGCAGCTTAATTGCTGGTTTTATTTAGGCAGTCTATTGCTGTGTTTAGCTAGGCAGTCTATTGCTGGGTTTATCTAGGCAGTCTATTGCTGTGTTTATCTAGGCAGTCTATTGCTGTGTTTAGCTAGGCAGTCTATTGCTGTGTTTAGCTAGGCAGTCTATTGCTGTGTTTAGCTAGGCAGTCTATTGCTGGGTTTAGCTAGGCAGTCTATTGCTGTGTTTAGCTAGGCAGTCTATTGCTGTGTTTATCTAGGCAGTCTATTGCTGGGTTTAGCTAGGCAGTCTATTGCTGTGTTTAGCTAGGCAGTCTATTGCTGGGTTTAGCTAGGCAGTCTATTCTGTGTTATTTCCTATACCACTTCATGCTATGTAGCTGCTGTATCACTTGTTAACATCTGTTGCTGTATTTAGGCCATTTATCTGACAGATTCTGTATACTGCTCATTGATTTATTGTTATTCTGGGTTACTTTATTCTGTTTTCTCACTCTGCTGTATGGGGAATGGGTGCCCCTGCTATGATGCTTTGGCTCTGCCTGTAATCTGTTCCCCCTCCCCGGGTTCCCCTGCTGGGCTCTGTCCCCATACCCTTCTCCCTTATTGCCCACCTGCTCCCCGTGGCCCCTGGCCGCTTACTGAGCAGCTTTTTTCTACCGTGGCACGATCACCACGCGGTAGGCCGCGCTCTGTTTTTGCAGCCACAGCAGCCATTTTGTTGGAGCTGCGGCGGCCATTTTTCAGAGCCACATGGACTCTGTGCGTTGCAAACAGCCAGGTCTCACCCAAGAACTGGCCTGCTGGCCATGTGGCCACCCTCCCCTCTCCCTATATCAGGGGGGATAGCCCAGTATTTCAGCTATCCCTCTACTTACTGTGCCTGTCTCACATGCTGCATATGTAACAGATCCTGGATAGGTTCAGTCTTTTTCTCATAAAAATTTAATGGCCTGTTTTTCAGCACCTTGCATCCCTGCCTAGGATTTGCTGCCCTTCCTGCAAAGGACTTACATTTTCCACTACACATACACTTAAAAAGTGTATCCTAATATAATACCTGAGTGGTCTGTGAGTCAGCTTCTCGCTTTATGGACCCTCCTACCCCTCAGGGGGGCTACTGGCCCCACATTCAGACCTGTTATTACTGGGGGGGTGACCCCATCCTCCCCATCCATATTTCTGGGGCTCTACCCGCTACTGGACCATAATAATGGACGTGTGACACCATTGTGGGCTGGGTGACCCCCTCCCTCTGGCAACATGGCTACCTATGAGTACCCTGCTGGCTCTATGGCGTCCTGTAAGATTAATGCTGAGGGTGACCCCTTCCTGCTTTCTATACTAATGCTCCGGCAATGTCCTGCTATTATCATACCGAGGGGGTACCCCTCCTGCAGTCTGCACTGCTGGACCTGCAGCGTCCGGGTATTCCCATAAAAGAGGGTACCCCTCCCACTGATTGAGCTTCTGTTCTTACAGTGCCCGGCAATACGCAGATACTGAGGGTGACCCCCTCCTGTGGACTACTCTGCTGGACCTACAGGGTCCCGTTATAACCATAATGAGGGTGACCCCCTCTCGCTGACTACACTGCTGGGTGTACAGACCTCTATGATACCACACTGAGGGTGACCCCCTCTTACCTACAGCACTGCTGGATCGGCAATGCCCGGTTCTGGTTATATGAGGGTGACCCCCTCCTGCTGTCTACACTGCTGGACCGGCAATGTCTGGTTACTTTATTATACGGCTAACCACTATGGCACTACTGTACCTACAGTGTCCGATTTATGTTCAAACTGAGGGTGACCCCCTCCCCTGCTGGCCTATACTGCATGGTATGCTTGTGCTTGTTGGGTGACCCCCTCTTGCACGCTGGGTGACCCCCAGCTGGCCGCACCACTGTACCTACAGTGTCCGATTATGATCAGACTGAGGGTGACCCCCTCCCCTGCAGGCCTATACTGCATGGTATGCTTGTGCTTGTTGGGTGACCCCCTCTTGCACGCTGGGTGACCCCCAGCTGGCCGCACAAGGTATCATTCCGACAGTGTTACCTCTATGGCAGTTGTGCAATCACGGCTGAAGGACAAATCTCTCGTACCCAGAAGGTCACTTGGCCTGTCCTCTTGCCGCCCCGCTGACCTCACCGCCAGAAACCATCGGTACCCTACGGGGACACTCCACCGGCCATCCTAGACGCTACACCAAGCACCCCTGGTACTCGTTGGCTAACGGGTGGATTCATCAAGAGGATCAGTCTTCATGATGGAGTCCGGAAAGGACACCGCAAACACCTGACACGGGGTTTGCACTCTATCTGGGACTAACCAGTGGATGTCGGTGACACGCGGACACAGATGTTTCCTCGGGACGAACGGCGCATTACCGCTTGGAAAGCGGAGAAGACTAAGTTCCCACTGGGAATGGACCGATATGTCTTATAGGTATCGCCTAGTTGGTTTCTACCCCTGAGAACCGCAAAACGGCCCCTGTCCAAGCTGGACATCAAACTGAAGGATTTAGCATCCAAGTGCTGGGTCTGCTCTCCGGAGTTACCCTAGTGTACAAATTGAGCTGACACGTCTCTATTCATAGGGTTCCCCCTTAACTAACCCCAGAGGTCTCTCCGACCGTGCCTGGACTCCAGATCAAGGTTGCGGAACCTTGGACCGTTCCATGAGCGATACGCATGACCAAAAGAGGCATCCATTCCGACTAATTCCGCAGTTGCCCTGCTGGGCAAAGGGTGCGGTGGAGTGGACTCCCGCCCCATCCCCACGCTACATGCTCCCAGTGCATATGTCGTCTGTTGACACATTTTGAGACGGAGGGCACTCATCCCCTCTGAGAGCTGCTTGGCGTTGACGATTGGTTCTCTCCCTCAAATGCACATGAGAGAAACCCGCATGGATTTTGCCATCAACATGGACATATTGAATCTGACTCACTCCCAGTCAACCCAGTTTCCGGTCTTTCATGGAATATTCGGTCCAGGCGGTGCTCCACCTCCCGAGGACCAAGATGTCCATCTTCAAGGAAAATACCAGGTATATGCTCTGCAACCCGCGGGGTTACACTTAGGGGCCCAAACCGGTTAATTGACCGGTGCCTATTCGCCATGGAAGCCATACCTCCAGGATCCGGTACTATCAGCCGCTCCAACATGGCGCTTTCTCGGGTCTTCGGCCTGGTATGACCAAATCATGTGACCTTCGGATGAAGCTCATCTAAAACTTAATTGATGACTCCGGAGGAGGGACTCCTTTACGCCAACTGCATGGAACCACCTGCAGGTTTGTTCAACATTCACAGTATTGCTCGCTACCTTCTGGCATGGACTTCTCACCGGTTGCCCACTACGGACTGCAGTCGGATCTCACATAGGATCGCTATCTATAGCTTCTGGACAAGTATTCGTCATTTGTGACAGAATGTATACGGGACGAGACACTCGTGTGGCGGACGGCTTCACCCGACCATGGAGAGACCCCAATGATTGGTTGCCTCACCCTCCAGGGTCTCGAGTACTGGCATGATTACATTCGGTGCAAACCGCCATACGGAGCGGTTCTCCCTCAGCGAGGCGAGGGACGAGTTTTCCAAGCTTGGTCTCCTTCGGGGCGTACGCATCCCGTTTACCTACAGGATACTTTGGGTTTTGCTTCAGGCCGAATTCCTGGTGTGTCGTTTCGCCTGGCCAAACCACTTCGGAGGAGTCCTGCGTGCTTTCCCCTTTTTGCTGGAGTTTGCCATGGGAAGGCAATCTACGACTCCCTGTCTCTTAATGTCCTATGTGGGATCCACAGGGGTAGCCTGCCACGACTGGTGTTTGGGTCCCAATGGCGGTCCTTATCATGGCTGTCCCCATTGTCTGGCTGAGTTGCCCTCTCAGGGTAGAATCGTATGGGGCCATTCACGTCCTATGTCAGCTAGTGGACGACTCATGTGCATTTTCTCAAGATTCTGGCATTGCTAAGGATCTCTTGGTCTGCAGTCTACCAAGAGGAGTATACCGTACGGGAGCCCTATCTCTCACTATTCCTCAAGTCTAGTGGTATCGTATGTTCTGCATTTCATTGAGGAATGACCTGATGACAAGGTGCACCATTTTTTCCCGCTTACGGTTTCCCCCCAGTACATCTTGTATTTCATCGTGTTCTGACGTCATGGTATCGACGTGTCTTCTTCCTTCTTGCCGTTCAGTACATCGGCTTCTGCTCCACACATATTTCATTTTTATTCGTCCTCTGTGTCGTACCCCTATTCTCCGGATAGGCCATGGCTCTGACAGATTGTACACGACCATGTAGATCCAGGATCTGGTTCTTTCGTCCGTCTACTCATGGACAGCTGTTTATTTCTGCGTACGGCCGTTTTGGACTGTTTCTGCATCTTCGCTCGCCCGTTGGATTTGGTGGATCCTCTCATTGACTGACCTTGAGTTCCTCTGGGACACTTTTGGTTCGGGGTGGTGTCACCTCAACAATTTTGGAAGCCGTTGGGTCCCTTCTGCCTTTTCTCTACACCGCTGCTTGGTTTAGGGAATCCGTTTTTCCATTCTCCTTTATTTCAGTCCTCTCTCATATTGCTTCTGGTTCTACTATTTGGGCGTTAAAATTGCAAATATGAAGCCTCCTGTCCTGCCATAAAATTAGGGATTATTCTAGCCTCGGCGAGGGAATAATCTAAATTTTATTAAAGACAGGAGGCGAATATTTCCCCCCCTTTTTTTACGTTCCCTCCCTGGATCTGGGTTTTATTCTATTATAAATAATTGGAGATATCGTTATGTTTTGTGAATGCATGGTTTTACATAATAAAGGTTATTTCTAATATTCAGTGATGGTTGTCCGTGTGCGTTTTATTCATCATGTTTGTGTTGTAATTATGTTTCGTCAATGCCTTTTTAGCTTAGGTACATACTAGGTCTTCATAAGATCTGTAGACTTTGTTTATTCATCAGGTATTCTGATGTGAAAGTGATATTGTATGGATATGACATCTTGCCTTGACAGTTTACTTTCACAATGTTTTCTGCTTTCTTGCAGTGTAATCTGTTCTCTCTCTGGGCTTGACGATTGTTTCTCCGGATGTGTCTGCTACAAGGTGGATTCGTTGGTTTCCTTGCTCTCCTGCTCGACCTCATCAAAGAAAGAGGAAGTGGAAGAGCCTGCTTAGGGGTTTTATACTACTGTTGCTTTGTTCTGATTGGTTGTTTTGAAAAGTTCTGTTAACTGTTTCTTTGCTGCTGGAGGTTTCAGTAAAGAAGGTAAAGCAAATATTCGCCTCCTGTCTTTAATAAAATTTAGATTATTCCCTCGCCGAGGCTAGAATAATCCCTAATGTTCATGGATTAGTTTAGTAAAGAGAACGGAACAATTTTATGTCAGACCAGTTTAGAAAAGTTTCCTTATTAGTTGAAGGATTATTAAAAAAAAAAAAAAAAATCCACGCCTTACTTTAAAGGAACACTATAGTCACCTAAATTACTTTAGCTAAATAAAGCAGTTTTAGTGTATAGATCATTCCCCTGCAATTTCACTGCTCAATTCACTGTCATTGAGTTAAATCACTTTGTTTCTGTTTATGCAGCCCTAGCCACACCTCCCCTGGCTATGATTGACAGAGCCTGCATGAAAAAAAAAACTGGTTTCACTTTCAAACAGATGTAATTTACTTTAAATAATTGTATCTCAATCTCTAAATTGAACTTTGATCACATACAGGAGGCTCTTGTAGGGTCTAGCAAGCTATTAGCATAGCAGGGGATAAGAAAATCTTAATTAAACAGAACTTGCAATAAAGAAAGCCTAAATAGGGCTCTCTTTACAGGAAGTGTTTATAGAAGGCTGCGCAAGTCACATGCAGGAAGGTGTGACTAGGGTTCATAAACAAAGGGATTTAACTCCTAAATGGCAGAGGATTGAGCAGTGAGGTTGCAGGAGCATGTTCTATACACCAAAACTGCTTCATTAAGCTAAAGTTGTTTAGGTGACTATAGTGTCCCTTTAATTGTAAAGTTTATTAGAACAACTTTGAAAATCACACATTATTGATTGCAGTGTCCTGTTTATTTTTTTTGACGCACATAAAATTAGAGTGCTAAAATTGTAATCCTTTGATTTATGTGTTTTTAACAAAATAAACATTTTTAGTTGGAGATAAATCAAACCACGAATCTCACACAAACCCATAAAAGTTGATAACGTTTAGATTCAAGCACTATTATAAAATAAACACCACATTTAACAGTTGTACATTATTACTCTTATTAAGACAGTCATTTGGCATGTGATGAAGTGAGGGTATATACTTTGTATACTACTGTTTTTAGGACAGTAAGACTTTGAAGTGAGGGAAAACTGAATCAGACATATGTTTAACTCTCATCTTGTAGCAACACGATAGTCCAAGACAGCTGAACAAAAACTTTTTTTTTTTTTCTTGACAATATTTCTGGAAAAAAGTTTCTTTAACAAAACATACAAATTTTTAATTGAGAAAGAAGAAAATAAAAATATATTAAAAGACAAGGAAATAAACATTTTAGAATGTCTAATTTAAAGTATTTGTTGGCACAGAATCAAACAAAATAAGGGAGATGTTGTATTAAGTGACATAATATCCTGTATCAACAAGTCACCCTGCAGGCACTAGAATGTACACCAGAGCTTCAATTGTCATACAAAGTAAAAATACAATCAACAAAGAAATAAAGTAAACATTTAAGAATCTCACATTTAAAGTGTTTGTCAGTACAGAATCAAACAAATGAGGTTGTATTAGGTGACAATATCTTGCATATGAGGTATTAAAATGTATTTGCATATAATAACAGAAAAAAACAACTGGGGTTTAAAGGTCAGAGGGCAGACACTATAAACTGTATGCAGGTGGGATAGGGTGGAAGAGCACATCTTTAGATAAAGAGAAAAGGTGCCAGGGCCATCACTGAACTCTCTGGGGATCACCTCCCCAAGTTGTGCGTTTTGTGCATATACTCCAAACAGGGCATCCACATAAAGCGCATTACTTCACCGCCCGGGAAAGCCAGATATGCAATCTCCACCATGGACTGCCTCTATCTAGAGATAGAATCAAAACTTGCAGGGAGAGAAAAAAACCCTGCCAAGTACCATTCCAGCTAATAAACAGTTTAGAGAGAACTCCATTGACTCATACACAGGCCACTACTGAACACCTACCAACTAAGAAGTGAAACCCTTGACCCTGCCACGACAGAAAATGATACGTATACAAACAAAAGTATTAATAAGCTGAGCAACCGCTGGTAGATGAGGAAATAGGGAAGATATGAAATAATCATTTAGGTGTAGAAACCTCAAATTTGGGGCTTCTCTGTTTTAGTCCCTTTAGAGTTTAAGAGTACAAAGAGAGGAATGTATCTAATACATGATGCGAGATATATGCATCAAGAAAAGGGGTTGCAAAATAGCCAACAAAAGGCCTGCTGTCTAGGCCAGACAGAACCACTAAAATGAACAAAAAATAATAAAGATTTATTGAACACTACAAAAATATGTCCCAAATGTGTGCTACCAAATAAACACCAAAAAATAAAATAAAATAAAAATATATATAAAAATAAGTCGTTAAATATAATAAAAACAAAATATAATTGCAGATCAAAATATGAGAAACTATTGCTATCGGTAGTGACTGGTAATTAGTCAGGCTAGAAAAGCAGAGTGCCGATCTGATGGATCAATGATCAGTAGTGTGGTCTGGTACTATAGAAACCAAAATTAGGCTTGTAGATCGATATAGGTCCTATCAATAAGAAAATGTGACACAATCTATAAAGCTGTTCCTGTCCATAGTGGCTAATAGTGTGCCATACATTCAAAAATCCTGGTGGCTCAACAATAAATCTCCTCTCTGACGAGCTAGGTGTAGCGAAACGCGCGCGTCAGAGGACTGTGGTGTGCTGCACTCCTTGGATCCTTAGGGCAGCACACAGACTAGCGACCGCGCTGTTTTCATTCCATATTTCTATTTAAACATATATAGCGTCTATCTTTATTTTTGCAGATCCTATATTTTTTATATAGCTTTATCTTGACAAATAGATCTTTTGGGGGGTTGGAGCTAGGTGCCCTCGAAGGCACGGGACACATATTCATATAGAGGGTGTTACCTTTTATCATACTGTTATCAACTGTTTGTATCACTGGACGTTCCTTGTATATGACACTTTGTAGCATGGTTTATTGCTACTTGATTTATACATGTGTCTTTTGTTCTACTCTCTCCCTCCTAGATATTCTCATGTATGCTTTACTGTCGGTATAGTGATTCCTATTTGTTGCCGTTCTATATATCCTCTATATACACTCTTTATATCTAGTCAATTAGTGGCATCCTTTTATTTGGATTACCACTCTAGCCACTTCAATACTGGTTTGAATATCAGCTCAACGTTTATTTAATGTTCTTATTTTTCTTTCATTTACCAATATTTATGGTTTCATTAGTTTATTAAATAAATGTCTCATGTATTTAAAGGACCTATATAGTCCTATAGCATTTTTTGACATTTAAAGCAACAGACTTTATAATTTATTGTTGAGCCACCAGGATTTTTGAATGTATGGCACACTATTAGCCACTATGGACAGGAACAGCTTTATAGATTGTGTCACATTTTCTTATTGATCTACAAGCCTAATTTTGGTTTCCATAGTACCAGACCACACTACTGATCATTGATCCATCAGATCGGCACTCTGCTTTTCTAGCCTGACTAATTACCAGTCACTACCGATAGCAATAGTTTCTCATATTTTGATCTGCAATTATATTTTGTTTTTATTATATTTAACGACTTATTTTTCTATATATATATTTTTTTATTTTATTTTTTGGTGTTTATTTGGTAGCACACATTTGGGACATATTTTTGTAGTGTTCAATAAATCTTTATTATTTTTTGTTCATTTTAGTGGTTCTGTCTGGCCTAGACAGCAGGCCTTTTGTTGGCTATTTTGCAACCCCTTTTCTTGATGCATATATCTCGCATCATGTATTAGATACATTCCTCTCTTTGTACTCTTCGTTTTCTACTAGGGGTTACCCCCCCATTTCTACTGTGTATCTAATTTGGCTCCACTCACTCATTGTTCTTTAGAGTTTAAGCCTCTATCTGAAATAATTAAATACATAAAAAGGTAAATCATTTTTTTATATGTATTTAAAGCTGGCTTAGCTGCCTATTAATAATAATAATTATTACACAAGTGCAAATTAACTCAAGGTACAATATTGTGTACAATTTTAAAAATATATATTATTTAAGATGATTTTAAGCTACTCAAGTGATCTTTGTACTTCTCAAACAACATTCCTGCATTGGGATGAGACGTACAACGATACAAATGCTCCCAGGAAACCAGGAGTCTATAAGGGCTTTATTACAATCTTGTTTCTACAGGGTGGGTGAAAATTTAGGGTAAGGTTGAACAGTCAATATTTTATTAATTAACCAAGTTCAATGATATTGCATACAATGAATGCTTAATGTATAGAGATTTGTTTGACTGTACGGAAGATGACATCTTTTAAATGAGCTCCTTTTGCTGCATCGCAAAGTCAGGCTCTTTCAATTGCATTGTTCATAACCTTAGTTAATGTTTGCTGCTCTAGTGCTCGAATTTCTGCTGGTAACTTCCTGCAAGGCCACTCACCTCCAGAAGGTGCATTTGAAAGGGTGCAATTGGTGCTGATGAATTATCCGTGTATTTTCTATATCCAAGAAAAGACAGTTTTGCTTATTGACGAAGCCATTTAAATGAAAGCTTATACTTCGCAACTGGTTTCCGACCATGTTACTTCTGATTATCAGCTGCTGCTACCAGCCTCTTCACTAGTGCAAAAAAGGTAATAAAAGCTAACTCCTTATACATGTTATGGGAAAAATACATGTATGGAATTACTCAAGGAGGCGTGAAGAGTGTTGTTGGGTGTTGGCAAAATGCATCTTTGCTGTGTAGCCAAATATCCTTGCACCGGGACTGGGTAGAAATAAAGGTCTAGATAATAATTGCACATATGCCTAATGTAAATGATTTAAAAAATATATTACACATCATTTCATAATATGACACTTTGTAACTGGCCTAGTAAAAAGCAGTATTGCATAAAAACATGACTCTACAAACAGACATTAAGAACTTGTTACACCAGGGATTTCCTCATTATCCGTAGACTTTCCTTCTAATTGTAATCGTTTGTAGTCCGTATGAAAGAAGATGACAAAGACACAAGATCCCAAGCTGCCCAAGCCAGCCATAACCAATGTGGAAACTGTTGGAAAATACACAAAAACAGCATTCTTTAGATTAACTGGTAACTTTCTCAGAATCCTATTCTATAAATATATTGTAACAAGCTCATAGCCTCTTTATCACTAAATAAGGTCATTCTGGAATATGATTAGGCCCTGTTTGCATAGAACTTGGAAGCTCCACCTTGTCTTGCTTTTTGTGGGGTACATATTTAAAGTGGCACTGTCATGCCGAACTTACCTTTCACCAATCGATTCCTCTTCTCTCCCTCTGTCAGGATCTGTTCTTCATTTCTTCCTATCTGCTCTAGTTTTCTTTAAAACATAAGATAAAGTAGGGACTACTTTGTCTTATGGAGGTTTCCTAAGCCTGACCAGCTATGACCAGCAGAGGAGCAAAGTGTGCTTCATTTCTGGTGGTCAGAGCAATTTTCCCACAATTCTCACCTTTAATCCGTGATCTTGCGATGCTTCCTGTCAGTATTTCCGAATGTCCTGTCATTTAGACAGAACGCCGGCCAAACTACCGAATTTCGATCTAACAGAATGAGAACAGTTTGTTCATCTTTGTTAGGATGCATTTCGGGACTTTGCTCAGATCGTAATTTCATTCGAATGTCCTCCCTCCCGGCCCCCACCCCTGAGAGGTGGGTGCCCTAAATGACTTTGGACTTTGAAAATAAAATAAAAAACCCAAGCGCAAAAAAAAAATTAAAATACGACAAAAAGAAAAAAACCTGACACTAAAAAAATTATCCATCTTCACCCATGGAGGGCACCACACAGACTGAGCTCCGCATGGGCGGGGAAAGGCTCAGCCAATCTTATGGGGAAGCACTACTGGATCAGACTACCACTTCTGATGATGTCAGCAGACTATTTTTTCTTTTTTTTTAGGCAAACCGCATGTAGAGTTACAGCTTCTGGCTTGAATACAGTAAGATTTTAACTATATTTATGGAGGCATGAGAGGCCCAGGGGGGCTAGATAGTGGTGTTAACACTATAGGGTCAGGAATACATGTTTGTGTTCCTGACCCTATAGTGTTCCTTTAAGGTTTTATATATTAAAATCTTAGTTGTACCAAGCTTATGACGTAGTTTAAAAAAAAAGGGGAAAATATATATGTTTAACATGGGCTCGATGGGTATTTTCTTTTTCAGTGTTAGCAATTTTGTACCCTAATTTTTCAACTCCTTTGCCAACTCAACATAACTCATTATGCAGGAATTATATACCTAAATCATATAGTCTGCATACATAAAATACAAAATAAAAAAACATCTAACAACATTATTATAAAGCAGTACCACCATGTCTGGTTTGCCCTTGTTATAGTTACATAGGTTAGGCTGAAAAGAGACATGCGTCCATAAAGATGTGATTGTTAATATTTCCTATTACACAAATGTCTATCTTTCGGTGTTCACATTGATAATAAAAAAAAGCAGTTCCTGCTACACCTTGCCTTATTTTATTGGATTTTATTTTTTGTTTTGTTTTTTTTATAAATATTTTTGCTTTATCATAAAAATAAGTCTTATAATAAAGGCATCAAAGTATCTAGGAAACAGCAACTAAAATCTCCCCAGGGGAATCACAAGTACTTGTATAAAAAATGCCCTGAGACATATGCCCACCTCTTTCAGGGCCCTGTTCGTTATATTCTGAAATGTGTTAATGCGTATATGCTTTCATGTTTATAGCTCCAATCATAAAACAGCTATAGGTACCCTTGGCTAGGTCAGTTTGATTTACTATCTGCTTGGGCAGCGGAGTGTCAATTTAAAATTTCCCTTTGTCGTCAATAGTTAAATAACCAGCACTGAAATGAGTACCACTTGCAATTCAATGAATAGACCCTAAAGTAGAATGAAATAAATTAAATTTAAACTTCTATTAAACATGCCTGTATAATCGTTCTGTAGAATAAACACATACATGTTTTGAAGTGGATGTTAATAACTTACCTGACCAGTCAGATATCTCAATCTGGCCCTCACCACATGAAGATAATGAAGAGGCAGCAACTGTTCTGGTGAGGCTTTGTAAGAGCAGCATGTAGATCAAGCTCTGGATCTGACTAGTTTGGGAATAAAACATATTTCAGTCACTCCACATTGCTGCACTATGCTTGTTTAACCACTAGCTTTGCATATATGAGACAATAGAATGTTTATAGACCAGTGATGTGGTTTATCTGCCTGATCCAAGGTACCCAACATTTTGCATATGTTATGACTGTAACTGTAGATAAAACACATGGGTCTGATTATCAAACACAACCTGTATTAGTAAATGCTGTCAGGGTCTGTCCTTTTCCTTCCCCATCATTGTGATTTGGGGAGTGCTTATGAAAAGTGCCCAAATCCCCAAAACATTTTTATTTTTAACTTAAACACAGGATCACAGTCTTTTAATTTTTTTTATTGTACAAGAAGCTGTGTGTTTTTTTTTTTTGTTTTTTTTTAAAGTTTCTATCAAATATTTTTATTTTAGAATTGTGTTTGGATGATAGTGGTGATGTTGTGGTTTGTTAGAGTAAAGTAGCAAAAAAAAAAAATCATACACTTAAAAAGATTTTGTTTAGATAGTCCCTTCAATTCTGTAGTTTTCAGTTAGGTACAAGTTGGCACTTGTGTGGATAGTCAGGCAGTAAGTAAGTTTATTTATTGTGGCCGAGGAGACATATATTATTACAGTTATTGCAACTGTAAAAAGAGTGCAAGAATTGAAATATCACATACTGTTTAGTTTATAAAAATGCTTGTAAGGT
>CAKOES020000490.1:14001-26438 GCA_933207985.1 Pelobates cultripes
CTATTTCACTTGGTGAACTGCTAAACTACCCCAGATGAGACTTGTTCTATGGAATGTAATGAATGCAATTTGACCCTTAAACTTAAGACAAAAACTACAAAAAGTGCATGGCTGTGGTGGCATTGCTGCATATAAAACACAGATCATGCAGTTAATTACCTTTTTCACCTACTGCACGTCGATCAAGTTTTGTTAGAATTCTGTGTTTGTTTTGTTTACCTATTGTACAGCGCAGTGGACTATGTTGGCGCATATAAATAATTGTAATTGATTGCTTTACGTTATTGGCTTCATGTCTGCTGGCTTGGTATAATACAGAGTAGATAAAGAGCACTCGACATGTAGGATTTTTTTAGTCAGAAATGATGACTAATTTTAATAAATTAAAAGCAGTGAAATAGCAGTTAAGCAGTCAGATCAGTGTTTTATTACTGACAGGGACACAGTTGAATGAAGTATTCATCTGGCCCATAGCACTATATACAATTTTTTTGTGAACGTAAAGTAATGTCAGGAGGAATAACATGTATGCACTGTTACAACTACAAATTAAAGGATCACTATAGGGTCAGGAACACAAACATGTATTCCTGACCCTATAGTGTTAAAACCACCATCTAGCCCCCCTGGGCCCCTCATGCTTCCATAAATATAGCTAAATCTTACTGTATTCAAGCCAGAAGCTGTACATCTGCATGCTGTTTGCCTCAGAAAAACAAACTGTCTGCTGACATCATCAGAAGTGGTGGCCTGATCCAATGACAGTGCTTCCCCATAGGATTGGCTGAGACTGACAAGGAGGCAGATCAGAGGCAGAGCCAGCATGATTCAAACACAGCCCTGGCCAATCAGCATCTCTTCTCCTTGAATGAATTAATCTCTATGAGGAAAGTTCAGTGTCTGCATGCAGAGGGAGGAGATACTGAATGTTTGGATGCATTTTAGGCAGCCATGACCCAGGAAGGATCTGTAACAGCCATCTGAGGAGTGGCCAGTGATGTTATCACTAGGCTGTAATGTAAACACTGCATTTTCTCTGAAAAGACAGTGTTTACAGCAAAAAGCCTGAAGGTAATGATTCTACTTACCAGAACAAATTCAATAAGCTATAGTTGTTCTGGTGACTACAGTGTCCCTTAAATGGTCTAATCTTGGTTGGTAAAGGAACATTCCAAAGTAAAAAATTGGTAACACTTAGAATGCTCCTTTAACCCTCTAAAACCAGGTAAGCTATTAACCTTTACACTTTACTAAGGGATCAGACCCCTTCACCTTCCCTTCACTACAAATTCAGATAAGGGAGACTATTTACATTATTTATTTTCTTATGTGTATGTTAGTGTGCTGAAGTGTGTAAAGTATCCCGAGTGTATATGTGAGTGTCAGTTATTTCGAGTGTACATGTTTGTAGGTTGGCGTAAGATTACCTTATATACTCGAGTATAAGACAAGTTTTTCGGCACATTTTTTGTGCTGAAAAACCCCCACTCGTCTTATGCTCGAGTCAGTGTCTGTATTATGGCAACTTACATTGCCAAATTACAGACCAGGACCTCCGGGCTCATTACAAGCCTGGCGGTCCTGTTGGGGGTTGGCAGAGAGCTGTAACTTACCTTTCCTGCAGCTCCTGTCAGCTCCCTTCTCCTCCGGTCAGCTCCCCTGTCAGCTCCACTGCAAGTCTCGCGAGAGCTGCAAAGGGTCAGAGCCGTGGCAACGCTTCGCGCAGCAGTCACATCGCGAGACTTACAGTGGAGCTGACAGGGGAGCAGACCGGACCGGAGGAGAAGGGAGCTGACAGTAGCTGCAGGAAAGGTAAGTAACAGCTCTTTGCCAGCACCCTCCTGCACAGTGCACACCACTGGACCACCAGGGAATGAGAGCCCCCCCCCGGCCATATATCAAGCAGGGAGGGGGGACGAAAAAAAAAAAATAACATAAAAATATAAATATAATTTTTTTTTTCATTAAAATAATAATATTAAAAAAATAATAAAAATGCCCACCCCCCACCAAGGCTCTGCATCACATACATACACACACACTGCACTCATACACACTGCACTCATACACACACTGCACTCACACACACACACACTGCATTCATTATATACACACTGTAAATAAATATTCAATTAATATAATTTTTGGGGGATCTAATTTTATTTAGAAATTCACCAGTAGCTGCTGCATTTCCCACCCTAGTCTTATACTCGAGTCAATAAGTTTTCCCAGTTTTTGGGGGTGAAATTAGGGGTCTCGACTTATATTCGGGTCGACTTATCCTCGAATATATACGGTATGTAAGTAAGGAATTCCCATGTAGCATGTGATAATTTGTATGGAGGAGTGGATAGATTTGGCTTAGTCTAGGGCAACTAAAAACACAAATGCATCTATGTAAAATGCTTTATGAAAAAAATATGGCAGAGGTGGCATATCTACAACCTATACACATTGTGTGCATCGTGAATACTTTCTAGTGTGTGTGTCTGTGTGTCAAAGTACTGAGTCAGATTGCACCCAAGGCTCCTGTTAATCTTTTATTTTACATATACTTCATTTTATATGTCTACTTACCCTGAGATGAAAGATAATCCAGTGGAAGTTCCTTCTCCAACGGGATGGGAACATTCAACAGCTAATTCCATAGCTATCGGGTATGCTGCAAACCCAAAAAATCCAAATAACAAAGATATAATTCCCAGCCAAACAGCCTGATCCCGCAAGCTTGATACCTATAAAGTGTATAAGAAGATATATTACACATTGGAAAAAGTTTAGTTATTTAAATAGGACCTCATTTGGTCCTAATTTACACCACTGTCCATATAATTAAAACTATATATAGACTGCCGGATGCAGCTTTTGATTTTTATTGGTGCTAAAAATCTTACAATGTGTACATTATTGGACGCCAAACACCGGATGATATGTATAAAAAGTGTTAATTATTACTATTATTACTGGAATTTATATAGTGCCATCCTCTTCATTGTAGCTTTACAACATTATAACAGGGGGAATTCACAACAAACAAGACATTTTAACAGGAAGAATAGGTTGATGAGGGCCCTGCCCAAACACGATTACACTCTCAAGGGTAATGAATACATGTTGGGTAAAAGGCATACATACAAGGCATAAAACGTGTGTAGGTTCCTGAAGTGTCACCATAAACATAAAATGATCATCCCCACAGGACAAATTACTAAAAGAAAATGTACTTTTATTTAAATTATTACTATAAAAAAATCAATACAAGGTCATTTACTCACCACTGCAAAAGCAATACTTGCTAGTGAACTAAGGCAGAAACATATCTTGACAACTTCTGTAAATTTCTTTGTTCTGTCAACATATAATCCACATAGCAAAGCCCCAACAAAACCAAAGAAGATAAAGAGGGCCCCACACAAACCTGCAAAAAACTAAGAAATGCAAAACAAGAACATTAATTGGTAGTCAGTCCCATATTCAGTATGTTGAATGTTTTTTTTCCCAAAATGTCTTAGACATACAGAAATAGTCACTATTTACAAGTCAGATGTATTGTTAATCTTTTTTTTATCTAACAAATAGTTCTACTTTTAAGAACTAATTTTTTTACTTTGTCACTTAAAGATTACAAATCTTAAAGACTAAAAATATTAAAAATTTTTTTAAAAAGAACTAAATGGCATATGAAAAAATTAGCAATATTTATATTTCAACAGTAGACTTAATACTAGAAAAGCTACAATTTCTGGGGAAAGTGTGTGACGTGTTCTTGCCTCCACCAGTAGTCTACAACTGGAGTGTGCGGAGTAACTGTTATTATTTATTTATATAGCACATTTAATTGCAATGTTGTTGCCCAAAGTGCTTCACAGTTACATTAAACCATACATTTATAAAAACATTAGCAGGTGTACAAAAGGCCCTGTCTATGACATCACTTGCTGCTGCAGCCTGACACAGGTCAGAGTATTTTGGCAGTTACCATCTTCAAACGGTCGTATTTTAAAAACTATACATCCTACAGTGAAGAGCTTTATATTGTGAGAATCACAAGACTCAGACCTACATTTTGCATTGTATGTCTCTGAAATATTAACAATG
The DNA here is from genome assembly GCA_933207985.1 of Pelobates cultripes. NCBI lineage: Eukaryota > Metazoa > Chordata > Amphibia > Anura > Pelobatidae > Pelobates > Pelobates cultripes. The sequence goes on from CAKOES020000490.1 coordinate 18,100, forward strand.
AAGGCACAGTCACAGTTTAGAAATTGCCCTTCAAATTTAAGCTGGCTGGAGTGGAGTTTCAATGAATGTCAATGGATGGTGTGAGTTGCAAACAAATGGTCATATCGTGAAAACTATCAGGACTATGGCTTAGCCGTGGATTTTTAGTGGCATCAGGGATAGCTGAAGGTTTTGATATAAGATTTGTGTAGGTGGGCTTGAAAATGAGGGAGTGGTGGCAGTTTAGAAATCATGTCCTGATTTTTCAGCTTTTGCCAGCTCCCACTCTAGTTTTGAACATTTTGCCATTCATTCCTACGGGACCAATTTCGCCACAAGAACGATGATGTTCCCTGAACCATTCGGCAAAACATTCCACAAAGTAATAGCAATCCAATAGGGAACAATCCGCACATTTCGGTATATTACTGTCTATGTAGTGTAAAAACTGTGGGAGGAGTTAGGGTGGTAAATTTGGCTATAATAAGAATAATAATAATATATATGTGAGATAACATTAAGTGGTCTTGCTATGCAAGAACACTTAATTATGTGCCAGGGCACCATTGTTTAACATTGTTGAGGCATAAGATGCGGTCTTAAAAAGTGTACAGTCTTTTTACCCAGTAAGCAATCTGACCCTCCCAGGCTATTTCCCTTTCTTTAGTCTACTCAGATCTCTGCACTTAAATATTTTTTGACATCTGAATGGAAAATGACTATATTACAATTAAGGAATTAAGAACATGCTAATAACCCGATGTCTAATGAAACATACTAAAACATTAAGTTAAAGGTTTACTCCAAGCGTCTGTGCGTGTAGTGTTTCAGTGTGAAAATTAATATTGCTGTCAGAGGTGTAACTCCACCTACAGCAGTGTCATTAGTATATCATTCGCCAGCCTGGACAAGAGCTCATGATTAAATTCCTGGTGATTATTTTGCACAGACGGCCATGCAGCCAATGAATGATGGGGGAATCAGAATCTGGACTCTGCAGCAGCCGGATGCGTGTCATCCAGGTCAGAGGAGGCTCAGCACCCAATGGGGACCAAGATAAGAGGGCAAACTGTTGCAACATGGTTTGCTCCATTAGCGGGGAATGGTACCAAGATACAACTGGCATCATGGCCACTACTATAAATGTCTAGAGAAACTACAAGTTGAAAGATAGAATATTGAATAGACTTACATTTGAATATCCCTTGTAACACAAAATCTGCTCCAGAAATGAAGAAAATGCTGTGAAAAGACCAACACCTGATCCAAAGCTCAACATAAGGATGATGTAAGCCTTATTTGTCATTAGCTGTAAAAAAGAATATTCAGACATTTTGTGAGTAAATTGGTTTAAACAGTGCACATTAGTAAATAATCTGTTCCTAGGAACATCATACTGGTTGTCAGCGCTATCTCTAGACATTCTTTTCAAGCCTTGGGTCCTGACAAAACACAAAACTGCATGGTATGCATATGCCCCTGCATGGTGTTTAGTTTTAGGCATTATGACTAATCCCTGGGTTTTCCTAAACTTTGCAGTTATATTTTTGTAATTGAATGCAGTTTTGGAAATATAGTTCGAGAGTAAATAATTGTATTTTGGGATACAGTCTTGCATCCTAAAATGTGAGAAATCCTTACTTTCATATAAACTGGGTCAACGAGAGGCTGACATTTTTATAGGGTTATTCAGTAAAGTGAGAATTGCCTGGAATTCAAAGTGAATTTAAATTAAATGCCAAAATGACCAAACTAAAGAGAAATTGCCTTTGATACTTTTTCTACGTCAGCTTTTGACAGAAATTTTGACTTTAAATTCCTTCAAAATTTTCTAACAATACAAAACTATTTAATACCAAGGGTCATTGACAGGGTGTTAATGTTAAGTCTAAGAGTGTGATCTATTAGTAGTATTGATTGAGATTAGTGATTTCCAATTCAGTCCTTAAGACAAAACTCTAGATTTGACTGATTTTCCAATTCTGTTCAACAGGGGTATTGATAAATATTTAAAAAATTATTTTAAAAAGTGGCTAATTAGAACCAGATTAACAGGACATTTAACATACTGAACTAAAGGGACACTGTAATCACCGAAACAAATTTAGCTTAACGAAGCAGATTTGGGGTAGAGATCGTGGCTCTGCAGTCTCACTGCTTAATTCTCTTCCATTAAGGAGTTAAATTACATGTTTCTGTCCATGCAACCCTAGCCACATTTTCCCTGGCATGACTCAAACAGCCTGCAAAAGATGGTTTCATTTACATTCAGATATTAACTTATGTTATAAGTTTTTATCTCCTGCTCTGTAAATTGAACTTTGATCACACACAGGAGACTCCTATTTTAGCAAGTATTTAACCGTGGAGGAGAAAATACATTCTTAATTAAACAGACTGCACAATAAAGGAAGTATAAGGTGTGACAAGAGTTGCATAAACAAAGGGATTTAACTTCTAAATGGCAGATAATTGAGCAGTGACACTGCATGCCATGATCTATACACCAAAATTGCTTCATTAACCTAAATTTGTTTTGGTGACTCTAGTGGATGTTAAAATAAATTTCTCAATTATGAGTTCTTGAAGATTCCTTCTTTTTCCATGAAGCTCACCTGTTTTAAACCAGAAAAAAAAGGCTCAGGCACCAAATTGACTGCACTCGCAGAGGGTGGGGTTGGAGGCTCTTTCTCGGAAATTCCAGCAGTTGCCATGACACACGCTAATACTGCAGGGATGCCATATATTCCAAACTTTAAAAAGAAAAAAATTACAACAACCAGTAAATCAATATATAATGTTCTATGTAAATTTAAAAAAAGAAACTAGTGATTTCCTCCAGTATGATCACAAGTACAATGTTAAAGGTATAATTAAAACACTATATGTGTATATATGTATATATATAATTAAATGAGTATCTTAAGCTGTTTACATTACTGCCGTTTCCCAAATTAATTACAAATGAATTAAACTCACCTTTATTCCAGCTCCAGAAGAGTATCTAAGGTGCAGCTAGTCTCCCCCCATGTGAAGTCATCATTTAAACCATTGCTTCTTTAAAGGGATCACTCACCCCAGGTTTGACCTATAGGCACGGCACCCATTTAGTTGTCTGCTTGGCAGCCATGAAGTGTCACTAATGACATTTTTAAAAGTGCCTATTTCTCTTAAAATATGCACTTTTATAAAATATGACTGTAGTTTAAGCATAATTGTCTTATTCATACAGTACTAGTTTGCAACATTCTTTGTTTTAGATCTGGTAAAGTGTTGGAATTAAATTCTCGTTTTTCAGTCCCCTCTTTAAGATATATAATGTATGATGCTTTGCCGTATTCTTTCGTTTTGTTTATCTTTAAATGGAATCGGTCATCTAGGGTATATGTTAATGTAATCCCAACATCCATACTGCTGTTGACACTCCTGGCAAAATTTCCAATAAAAATGTTTAGATAAATTCTAATTTTTCAAATCTTCCTCAATACATTTTACTTGAACAACTAAAGGACTAGTGTTACTCACTAATGTGTGAATTGTTGTGAATTCAAAATTAATTTCAAAATGTAACCCCAAAAAAGCTGATTAGGACATTTTTTGCTATGTGTTTAATGTTGGCCTAGAATCTAAAGTTTACTTTGAATTAACTAGTGAATAACTAGCCGAAATGTTGGGTGTTTTGCTCTGTCCACTTGTTAGGTAAATATTTAGTGCAGCAAATAATTTTTTTTTGGTCTTTATTTATATGCATTTGATTATTATTTATTTAAATCACTTTGTATTACATACATTTGTAAGACACATTTATATTGTGTTTATTGATTGAGGATCGAATGTTGATTTGATAGGTGTGTATAGATATACTTGCATGTTTCTATTAATTATATATTGAAATAAAATTAGATTTTTACTGATTACGGGAGTGCGGGTATTTCTTTAACTATATGATTATTGATTTAGATGGGGTGGGCCTTAATATCATTTGCACCCTAGACTTTGTGTACATGCTGTACATTTACTGGTTACCCCTAATTATTTTATTTTTAACTAGTGAATAACCCTGAAGATATTCAAGAACTGCATCCCCTATAAACTATGACAATGCTTTGTTTAGAGTCATATTATTGGATTGCAGACATCCGCAAGTTGCTGAATTCATATTAATTAGACAGTTTTAATAATTCAGCATGATTCTTCAAGTTGGTGAGATCTTGAAAATATTACTTCTGACTCCTATTTTTTTTTTTTACTATTTTATACAGAACTTCAGAAGTAACAAACATCATTTGAGAAAGGTAATCACAGTCAGAAATGCTTCTTTAAATGTGAGTAATTTTATGTGTCACTATTTTTCTATATTTATCTATTTGACAGTCCGTTGTAATGGTTATGGTGCCATATGCATTGCTTTGGTAATTTACAACACTGTTTTCTAGCAGTTTTACACAGACCTATGCACAATTGCTAAACCCTTACCTAGTATATGCAGTTTAGAAAGTTACACTTCTGCATTAGAAATATCAATTTTACCAAATTGCAATGACATTATTTGGCTGAGCATGTCAACCATCAAACTAAGCAAATTAATGTAATCTAAATATGGATGGAATTAATATTGCTAATGTGGTAGTTCAAAGACTGCAATATGCTGAACAAGGGATACCTCGGTTTGTTTCAAATACAGTTTGAACCACTCAAACACAATGTGACGTAGAACTGGGGAAATGTGCAATGAACCTGTTGGATATCCTAAGGATTACAGTAGATTGCAGAAGTTATGGTGTTTAGAGTGCTTGTTTTAAAGAGAACCTATATTCCAAAAAAAGATTTGTTAAGAAAAGATTTAAAGGGACACTATAGGCATCAGACCACTTCAGCTCATTAAAGTGGTCTGGGTACAGTGTTCTTATTGCACTTAGTGCTGCAATGTAAAACATTGCAGTTCCAAAGAAACTGCAATGTTTACATTGCAGCACTACGTCTGACTTCAGTGGAGGCGTTTCCGAGATCCAAACAGATCTTTGGTCCGGTAACTGGTGCTGGACGTCCTTACACTCTGCATGAGAACATCCAGTGTCAGATTTTTCCCCACAGGAAAGCATTGGGAGGCACCTATGGGAAGTTTAATGCGCGTGCAGCATTTGCCATGCATACGCATTAGCACCCGCACGTCGCTGGACATCGGATAAGGAGCAGCCTTGACCCATCACTGAGGGACGGCACTGGGATAAGATAAGTAAATAAAGGTTTTTTTACCCTTTATTCACCTGGGCAGGGCTACTAGAGGGAGAGGGGAGGCAGAGGGAGCTATAGTGCCTGGCACGGCTCTGCAATCTGTGAGTTGTTCCACTTATTCCCTTTTAGTTGTTTATATAAACAGTATACACTATGTTCTGTATTATTATTATTTGCAGACATTGTGAAGATTTTCCTATTTATATACATAAGTATACTTGTATTATATTACTATATCAAGTCTGAAGGGTTCACCTCTACTAGGTGTGTATATATATATATAGTGAATGCAGAGTGTGAGTGTTTGTGTAGTGTGTGTATAGTGTGTGGTGTGTGTAAAGTGAATGCAGTGTGTGTGTGTGTGTGTGTAGTGTGCCAACGGCTTGTAATGGGCCCGGCGGTCCTGGTATGTATTATCGGCAATATCGGTATCTCTATTGGCCGAAAATACTGAATATCGGCCCATAATATCCGTAAAACCAATAATCGGTTCATCCCTATCAGGAAGTATTACTTTACTGAGAGGGTAGTGGATGCATGGAATAGCCTTCCACCTGAAATGGTAGAGGTTAACACAGTGAATGAGTTTAAGCATGCATGGGATAAGCATAAGGCTATCCTAACTATAAGATAAGGCCAGGGACTAAGGAAAGTATTTAGAAAATTGGGCAGACTAGATGGGCTGAATGGTTCTTATCTGCCATCACATTCTATGTTTCTAAGACATTGCAGTGTCTACAAAAAAGCAATGTTTTACATTGCACTAATGCCTGCAGCACTTCCTGCAAATTGCTCTGCAAGACATTTTGTGGGCTTACAATCTAGAGGGCATTGAAACCAAAAATAGCCGGAGGAAATTACACCAGTTAGAATACCTACTGCACCCATAATAGTAACCATATAAAGAGGAGTGATTTACAATGAGTACACAGTAAATCAAGTTAAAATCAAAACAAGGACGTTTCTGAAGTAATTCTATATTAAAAGGGTATGGTGATTAGAACTTTGATATGTGACTTTTAAAAACATGATACAACTAACAGATCCAAGGAATTGGTGTACGCTTTTCTTTTTGAGTAACACAAATATCAGTCCATAATATTTTACTTACCAAAACTGGAATGTACGTTTCCTCAGTTACAACAGCCGGTGATATTAAGTTAGCTAGAAGTATGCCAATAGGATTTGCTAGAGAGAGAAACAAACAGATCTTATAATGTATTTATTTTGACTGTTTAATAAAGAAATACATGGTGTTTTCTATTAGCATGTGTACAGCTTCATCCATGGTCTTTTTTTTTTAAAGCTGATATTGATTACACAGTGTATTCATGCTGTGGCTGTATGAGCTCTATCATAGAGATTTGTAAGAATGTTCCTACAGCCTCTTACAACTACACACAATGTAATGTAATGTACACATGACCTTTCACACCAACAAAGGGAACAAAACTGATGGGAAGGGGAAGGGAGAGAGGACGATAAAGGAAGTGGGGATGTAAAGAGTATTAATGAATTGTTTTTAAGAATAAATAAATTGGACTAATAAAATAACAAAAGAAACATTACAGCATTACTTTTAAAAATATAGAAATTAAGCTAGACCTTCCTCAGACCCCAATAACATATTAGAGCAAGCATGTCAAACTCAAAGGCTAACACGGGCCAAATAAACAAGGTTTACGTTTATGTGGGCTGCAAAAAACCCCAAAACTTTAGTTTTCATAGAAAAGTACAGTATAAAAAAATTTGCCTGACACTGGATGTCCTTAAACTCGAAGGGCTTCAAAGTAAACGAAAGAGCAAATTTATTTTACGAAGAGGTGCATGTGCATACTGTATAATGAATGTTTCAGTCCAACTACCTTGACATATTAAGAAAAGTTTGGTAATGGGACTAAAATGGTGAATGTATGCTGTTGCACAGCTGTAAAAAACAAACAAACATCGTAACCCTGTTGATTTTGAAGTCCTATGAGTGTGTTTTTCACTCTGGCTGAAATCATCAAAATTTATGATGTCAGCTAATCCAATGCAAATCCAATTCCCATATGAAAGCATTGGGAGGCATGTGCATGTGTGGTAAAAAGCTTTGCTCCATGGGGAGCTTTCAGCGCCTCCATTCAGACCCACCCTAATACACTGCTCCTCCCCCCATTCTATTATTATGTAATTATGTGGCTAGGGAACTTGGGAACCCTATAGCCTACTATTTATGCATTACTCCCCAGGGGATGAGTAATTTATTGGGCTCCTAATAGGTAATTACCCTGAATGGCACAGAACAAGGGTTAGAAGAAGTGGGTGCTAGCCACCTAGCGCCCCCTGTAGTTAAAAAAGGGGCTAGGCTACGGGAATATGGATTTCACCCTCACATAGTTTTTTTTATGAGTGTTAAACTTAAAATCTGACGGTTGTTTTTAACCCCTTGTTAGCATGCAATTGTGGTAATCACAGGAAAGAAAGACCACAATTAAGCTGTTAAAATCTTGTGCTGGGATTCGCCAGTCCCCATAAGTGAATGCCAAATTGTGTCACAAGTTTTATTGTTTTCTACAGTACCAGTTCAGCCCAGACAAAGATTTTTAAAATCACAATGTATTCTGTTCATATCAGCAATGATCCTAAACCGTTTTATTCACACAGTTACTAGGTTATATGCAGTGAGTCCTACTCATACATATTGTACTACTTCAGCAGTACGGATTCAAGCACATTCTTAATAAATGTTGCTAAAATTCTAGAATACTCACACATTGCAGCAAGCATATTGGCTGTTGCTCTTTGATGCTCGGGGAACCATACAGCTGCTAGCTTAGCTGGAACACATATAACTAGTGGCTGAGCTACAGCACACAGACACTGTCCTATGAATAAGTAAATGAGATTACTAGAACGCGTATTGAGGAAGTAGATAACACTGGCAGATCGTATGAAACTTCCAACCATATTGAGCCAAGAGCTCAGGATAACCTGCAAAGAAACAAAAAAATGAAAGTTCAGAAAAATTTAAAATAGTAAATGAACAATAACATACTTTGTGTACCAGTGACATAAAATATTGCTATTTCTTTTTGTATCAGATTAGGTCAATAGTATAGATAAACCGTTGACCGAGAACTTTA
>CAKOES020000491.1:0-26368 GCA_933207985.1 Pelobates cultripes
ATGTTAAAAGAGTGTGAAAAGTTCTGAAAAGTTTAAAAAAAAACTATAAAAAAGAAAAAAAGAAAAAAGTTTACAAAATTTAAAAAAAAAACAGTTTAAAAAAAGTTTGTTAAAGTTATACCTTCATAATGTCTAGAAGGTATACTGCTGAGGAGGCTTATGATATACTAGCAGCCGACTCTGACACCACAGACACTGCCTCTGAGAGTGGTGATGAGACTGTGCCAGATACTGCAGGGCCCTCTGTTGTAAGCGCCGAGTCCCCTGACCTGGCTCATGACGCTGGTGACTGGGAACCCCTAAATGATTTCATGCCTGACATCCCAGTGTTTACTTGCAGTCCTGGAATTCAGTTGGACGTCACTAACTACAGTGCACTGGATTTCATGCAGCTATTCTTCGGGGATGATATTTTAGGGGATATAGTCACCCAGACCAACCTTTATGCTGTGCATTACCTGACACTTAATGATCAGAGTCTCATCACCAGGCAAGGGAGTTGGTACCCCGCCAGTGTGCCAGAATTAAAACATTTTGGTATTAACAATGCTAATGGGCATTATTAAAAAACCCAACATCAGGGTGTACTGGTCCAAAAATCCTGTATGTAGCACCCCTATTAACTCCCAGACCATAAACAGGTCCAGATATGAAGCAATGCTTTGCTTTTTACACTTCAGCATATATTTATTGAGGTGCCCCCCAAGAGATAATCCTCAATAAAATAATCTCTACAAGATTCGCCCCCTTATTTCCCACTTCAACAGACAGTTTGGCTCAATGTACACCCCACAAAAAAATATTTGTGAAGATGAGTCTCTAATGAAATACATGGGCGGACTGGGGTTTAAACAATATATCCAGTGGTTATGTTTACACCTTCCGTGTTTACGAAGGTAAAGACAGCCACTTGGATCCCCCAGGTTGCCCGGATATCATTGGGACGAGTGGAAAAATCCTATGGGATTTAATTAACCCATTACTAAATAAGGGGTATCATTTATTTATAGACAATTACTATAAAAGCATCCCTCTTCTTAGGATGCTTTATTGCTTTGAAACTGTGGCCTGGGGCACTATCCGAAAGCCACGTGTCAGTTTCCCAAAAGCCCTGGCACAAAAAAAGCTCAAGAGAGGGGAAACGGCTGCTCTCTGCCAGGGCGAACGGCTGGCTCTCAAATTCAAAGATAAGAAGGAGGTGTTCATGCTAACATCTATGCATACTGAGCACACTTGAAGAGTCACAGTTCATGGCAGACAAGAAATTAGATGGGTGCCAGTCTGCATTAAGCAGTATAACAAGCACATGGTGGGAGTTGACCTGTCCGACCAACTGCTGCAACCCTATTTAATACTGAGGAAGACCAGGGAATGGTACAAAAAAAGCTTGGCAGTTACCTTATGCAAATGGCGACTCACAACGCCTTTATTCTGTACAAAAATGCCAATGCTGACATTAAATCCACATTTCTGGATTTCCAGTTTCAGCTTATTTCTGGGTTGCTAACTGAGTGCCACAGTGGAGAACCATCAGCTGGGCCTAGCAGCAGAAGGGTTGAGACAGGTCACTTCTGTTTCTGGATACCACCAACCCCCAAAAAGAAGACTCCCCAGAAAAGGTGCAGGTTGTGCTACCAGAGGGGCATAAAGACGGAAACCAGCTTTTATTGCCCTGATTGCCCCTCTCAGCCCGGCCTTTGTATTGGCAACTGTTTTAAAGTTTTTCACACCCAGGGAGAATAAGTTGCACATTGTTTATATATATATATATATATATATATATTTATATATATATATATATATATATATACATGTGGCGAAACCAACCTAGCCAGTGTACACTGGAGAAGCCTGGTTGCTCGCCTGCTGCCTTTGGACTATGGCCTCATGTTAAAAGACATCTTTTTTCCCTGCAGAAAAGACTTATTCGTGATTTTCTGCCGGGTGTTCGGTAGATTCAATCTACCGAACAACCGCACGAATGTATAGACCACCTGGGAGCTGGAGTGTGCCGGCAATTAACCTCCCTGAAGCTGCGGTTAACCACAGCTTAATTGACGAATGCTGGGTGGCCGCCATTCGTATCATGAACATGAGGTTGCGGCCATTTTAAACATGCGAATGCACAGCGGTGTTTGACACTCAATTCATAGAACTGAAATCAGACACAGTTTTGCGCGAACACCCGCTGAAGCCGCCGACCTCCCTTCTTGTTCGGTGAAAGTGCACAAATGGCCCGGTGTTCGGTAGTTTTGTTTGAGTGTGTTGTGCCCCAGATAGGAATCCCATGGAGCCCATTCGCATGAAATTGACTGTGTAAAGATTTTGGCTCCATGGCGATTAAACTGTGTTCGTGTGGTCTGAGCACCATTTGCTTAATAATGTGCACTCAGACCTGAGCTATCTGGGGATATGTAGAACGTATATGCTTTATGTACTGAATGTAACTATAGGTAATTTTATGTCTTTTACTGTTTGTTTTCTGCCATGTGGTTAATGGAGTTTTGCCTCTGTCTTTGGAGATAATTAAATTACTTCCCAATTATCTCCAGGGCAGAGAGGAGGGATTGTGATGCATTGTTGAAATGTGTAAGTCTGTGATTGGTCCTTTTACCCGTTGTGTCCCAGTTTCCCATTTGGTCCCCTAGGGGTGTGTCCACCAGGTGGGAGACCTGCATAAAAGTCGGGCAGTTCCTGCTTAACCCTCAAAGTGAAGTGTCGTCTCATTATTGGGGGAGGATTTACTGTATGCTGTTAGAGACTGATTGCCAGGAGTGTAAGCCACTTGGGGGCTTTTCCTGTTCGTCTGCTAGCAGCTATTCGTGTGTCTCCAGTTTAGGAGTTTCGAGTATTCCCATGTGAGCAGTTCGGGAGTTGGTGAATTCGTTGGTTTGCAGTTCAGGAGATTGGTGCTTGCAGTAGCTGTCGGTGCAGCTGAGAAAGGGGAATTTCGCCTAAACAGTTTTTAACCTCTTTTGGGCAAAACGGTCCGTTACAATTGGTGGCAGCGGTGGGATATGTGCTTAACTATATAGAATGTATGCTGGTTATAATTAACGTGTATTTGCTGTATGGGCTATCTGCCGAATGCAGATAGCTGTATGTATTGTATTTTCTTTCGTTTCACGAACGGCACTTTTGCGGGCTGTTCGTGAACCGAAAATACCCCAGGTAGTATCCCACACACTTAGAGGCGTGTGGCACTTGTTAACTGATTGCAACAATGTTGCAATCGGTAATTAGAGGCTCTCCGAGGTGGCCGCCGTTCGACTACCGACCATGCGGCGGTCGGCCATCTTGGATCCTTTGTTCCCTCAGCGGTGTTTGGTCGTCGAGCGCATGGTACTAAAAACAGCTACTCGACGGCACAAACACCGCTGAGCTTCCAGGCTGTTCGGGAGTTCCGGGCCGTTCGGTACTTTGTTCCCTGAAAGGCAATCGGTCATTTAAACGTGTATTTTGATGAATGTGTTTTTCGTGCGCCGTTCGGTTGTTTTAGCTGGGATCTGAGCGGTAATCTCACGAATGATGCGCTCAGACCCCAGCTATCTACCGAACGTCCATTCGTGCAAATAGACCGTATATTACCACAGTTATGCATTTTAATATAAATTTCGGTTCTGCTGCACGGAAGGATAATCCACTTAACGGTACATTCCTGTGGGAGGATCCCTCTTGTGCAGCAGTGCCTGATGGGAGAAATGTCTTGTACAATAAGTCCCCCATGGAGGGGACTCAGGAAACCCCTTGCATGAGGAATTGTATAAATTGTGGAGCTGAAAATAAAGACTCAGTTGATGTGTTTCTTCCGGTTACTGGGAGATTTGGGATATTGCCTTGCTTTTTCCAGCGCTTGACTGTGGATTACTTCCTGAACCAGGGAATTCGTGGATTTAATATTGGCGTTCCGCTACAATTGGTGGCAGCGGTGGGATGGTTGAAATGTGTAAGTCTGTGATTGGTCCTTTTACCCTTTGTGTCCCAGTCTCCCATTTGGTCCCCTAGGGGAGTGTCCACCAGGTGGGAGACCTGCATAAAAGTCAGGCAGTTAGCCCCAGTAAATCAGTTCCTGCTTAACCTTGCTTAACCCTCATTATTGGGGGAGGATTTACTGTATGTTGTTAATGACTGATTGCCAGGAATGTAAGCCGCTTGGGGGCTTTTCCTGTTCGTCTGCTAGCAGCTATTCGTGTGTCTCCAGTTCGGGAGTTTCGAGTATTCCCTTGGTTGCAGTTCGGGAGTTGGTGAATTCGTGGGTTTGCAGTTCAGGAGATTGGTGCTTGCAGTAGCTGTCGGTGCAGCTGAGAAAGGGGAATATCACCTAAACGTTTTTTAACCTATTTTGGGCAAAACGGTCCTTTACAATACACATTTTTTTTTGTTATTATTTAGTTCTTCCATTTTAAAGTTGCTGACAACGTTTAGGGCCAAGGAGGCTGCTGCAATTCTTACCTATGACTCTGATTATTTCATTATTTTTATTTTTCAAATTTTAGTTAGTTAATTAGGGTGTGTGGTAATTCATAGGAAGTTGGGGAGTTTAATGTTACGCTAGGGGTGAAAAGATTTTTAAAAAAATAGAATTTTTTTTATTTATAACATTATTTAGTTAAAGTTCTTGTGTTAAAAGTAAAAAATGCTTAGGAAGTTATGAATTCTATCAGCAGACAGAGTTGATAGGCAGTGCCCCAGAGTTTGATGCAGGTTAATACAGTAATTAATACCTTCTTTAAAAAACGGTAGGCCTTTGTGGGGTAGTTTGAATTATCAGCCTGCTAAGATGCTCTAAAATTGCACATGGACCCAGCGTTAAAATTCAAAGTTTGAAAAAACTGATATAGCTTAGTCTCCAATGTGCCCCTTCAACATCCACATATCCCTGAAAAAGGTACACATGGGGGTATTGTTGTACTAAGACAACATAGCAGAGCAACATAATAGGTGTTATACTGCCGTAGAACACATAAGGATTGCAAAATATACAGTAACATCTCCAAGTGTGTGTCAAAAAGGAGGAGGGGAGGAGAAAGAAATTAGGAGGAGGAGAAGAAAGAAATTAGGAGGAGGGGAAGAAAGAAATTTATTTTTACACAGAAGACTTTGCTGAGCATATTGTTGGGGCTTTGATCATGGTGGCACATGTCAAATATACAAAATGCCCAGCAAAAAAGTAATGCGGAAGTTAAAAATGCCCAAAATTATTTTTTACCACAAGCTATGACATACATTGGTGAAAAAATGGGGGCATGTTAAGGCATAATATGCACCATATGAGATACCCTGGCGTGTCTACTTTTACAAATGGTAGTCCTTTGTAACAGTCAAACTGCTATAATGGCCCAAATTGAAACATATGCCCATCAAATCCGTCTCTCAAAATTCTACTATAAATACCGAAATGGACAGGTCTCCTATATGACGCTATAGCTTCACGAAATAGTGCCAAAGACATACAATGGGGGTATTGTTGTACTGAGCAGATATAGCTTAACACAAAATCAGGTTTTGTACAGGAATAGCACACACTAACTTTACGAAATACACATGAGAAGTTCTTTGTTATAATTTTGTGTGTTAAAAAACTAAATTTTTGTCCAATATTTAGCAGGGATTGGCCGTGAAATGGCTACATAAAAAGTGTCAAAATAATGTTAGTTAAATAGCCTGTGATGTCTTCTTTATATAAATATATACTTTTGTGTGGCAATTTTGACAAACATACCAAATTCTAAACTTGCTCCACATTAAAAGTTTATTTTACTCCTTGTGTTTTGTTAGCTGTAACTACCAAAAAAAAAAATGAAAATCCTAGACACATTATATATTCTGTAAATCAGAACAAATAATTTAATTTATTTTTAATTACTTTCCTTAACCTGCCAAATTATACATATTTTTACATTTTTGGGATTTTTTTGTATTTTTTATAATAAATAATAAATGACCAGGCTATCTATCTTCAACACAAAGTTGGTGTAAGAGGCAGCAGCTAGATAAGAGGAACTTTATTTTTTTTCTTTATTACGAAAAAAAACACTAGAAACAGTTAAAGATAAAGCTTGTGAAATTCTATTTGGAAATATAGTTGTTTTATTGCTCCGTATTTGTTTTCCATGTCTGTTGATAATTTCCCTTGATCTGTGAATAAAATGATCATTTAGTGCCCTAAGCATCAATCATCTCTTTTTTTACCTCTCGAATGGATAAGAGATGCAGGCCACATTATTTTGCAGAACACTTCATGGCAAACTAAGCTGCTTAATGGCCCTCCCGTAAACCACCTTTCTTTTTCTTTTAAATTCTTTATTTATAGTGACAGTCATTTCACAGAGTTTCCAGACATTACATATTATTACTTTGATTACTCGGGTGCTTATGTTATAGTAATGTACATGCATATTTTTTTAGAAATGGTCATACATACATAGGTTAAACCACCTTTCTTGCTACCATGTGTGCAACCTTTAATCCTGAAGCATCCAAACATATTCTGGCATTGGCATGGTGCTTGGGACAAACGCTCCTTACCCTGGATGTTTGTCACAAACTCCTGGAGGAGCCTGCTAGCTAACCTCCTGTGGACTATGGGCCACATACAAAGACCATGTTCGGGACTTAAATCTTCCCACCCTCCATTACCAGCTTTCATTGGGTGGCCCTGGCTTGGCACTTTCTCTTTATTCAAATGGAACCAAACACTAGCTCCCTGGTGGCCGTTCGCATGAAGAAACCCATGAATTGTCCTCAGCAGTACTTAGCCGCGATCATTATGGAACTAAATTCGGCATGAGGACTTAGTGGGTTCCCGGTCACCTCAGCGGGACTTAGCCGTGAATGTTATGGAACTGTTTTCAGCATGAGGCAATGGGTTTTGAACAACTTTGAAATCCGCCAGGAGAGCGCTTTTTGGGGGGAAGGTGCCTGAGACTAAGGGAAACAAATGCTACTGGAGACCCAGGCAGAGCATCCTGTATTGTGGCAACAGGAGCTCCCGAATGTTGACTGGTCAAAGCACCAAACACCCTGGAACTGTTTTGGGCATAGGACCATGTGTGTGGCCGGTCAGAACACGGTGGTGTTTCCCCTACACTTCATGGATCTGAGCGCTATTTGGATAACTTGGCCACCTAGATCAGGGCTATTTAACGATATATAATTTGTGGGGGTTTCTATTTGTTTTGTATGTATTTTGATATTTTATGTTTTTATGCCGAGTCACTCTGACACAGGAATTTGAGGACATTTTGTGGGAGTGTCCTGGGTGTGTTTTACTGCATCCTTGTTTTGTATATAAGTGGGCCAGTTGGCCAAATTAAACACATTTGTTTCTACCCTTCATCAAGTCTAGGCTGATGTTTGGGTAGCTCAGAGCTTTAATCACTGCTTCACTTGGTATTTGGGAGGACTACAGCGGATATACTCAGTCGGAGTATAGGGGATCTGTTACAGTGCTTTTGGCGATATGGACTTTGGCCAAACAGATGCAAGTCTAATACTTCAATAGTATATGGTGTATGCATTGTGCTGATTTCTGATGAACGTGCTTATATGATTTAACTGACAGTTGATGATGGAAACATGTTGTTCATATAGTGGTTTATGTAGTTAACAGCTACATAGTTAATATAGTTAGCTGAACTCATCTGGGAGTTATTATATGGAAGAAGCAATTAAAAAGGTCCATAGGTCTTAGCCTTCAAGCGGAGCAGA
This sequence comes from Pelobates cultripes, assembly GCA_933207985.1. NCBI lineage: Eukaryota > Metazoa > Chordata > Amphibia > Anura > Pelobatidae > Pelobates > Pelobates cultripes. The sequence continues at coordinate 7,711 of CAKOES020000491.1, forward strand.
CGTGTGATGCACAAGCTCCTGATCTTTAGCCGTTGTGGGGGTGCAAATCCTGACTAATTGGCTATTTCACTTGACAAACATGCACTTTCTATGTCAGGGAGTCATGGGTGAGTGCTTAGAGTCTTTACCTACGCTTTGACTCCACCAGGAGACAGAGAATCTTTGTAGCGGCTTGCTCGGGACAGAGCCAGAGGGATGCAGCTGCTATTCTTGCTTTCCAGTTTGCTGTGCAGTCCTACTACACTCCAACACCCCCTTTGGACTGGTACGGGATATTCTGGTCCCCACTGAGAACCCTCCAGCTAACTTTTCTGCATTTAACTTCTGATCACAGCTACACTTCAACTGCACTTTTACCATAATGACCACACAAGATGGCAGTTGCATCCCGACCTACCCTGCTGGGCCTGTGCTCATCATAACGGCCTCATAGAAACTCCACTGCAGACACCTTGCAAAGGCTTGATGAAATCTTCAGGGCTTTTTGGCACAGGTTACAGGAATGTGCGAGAGTCCTCATAACTAAGCTGCATGGAGATCCGCAGAGAAGCATCACGGCGGAGAAAAGCAGACCCGCTCGAGGCAAATCAAATCTACAAGTATCCAAATTCTCTATTGTCTGCCTACCTGGGCCAATAGCCTAGCAAGGCATTGCCTTTTTGCATCAACCACTAAGGGCCAAAGATCATTCGTGGACAGCGGATTCTACCACCTGGATCTTCTGACCACCCCCGGTAAGGGAAAGGCTTGGCACCTGTGGGTCGCCAAGTCTGTGGACTGCAGATGTTGGTCCTGTTAAAGGCCTGGGGATAGAAAGAGGCCCTGCTCTGGTGCTATGATGCTGCCTGCATGCACACCTATTGGTACCTCGATACTCACCAATATTGCCTCTTCTGGGGATTGGCTGACTTAATCACCAGTTCTATCACCTGAGCTGAAGTCATATTTCCTGCTGGCATGTTACCATGGGGTTTTATACAGTTGGATAAGCAACTCATTTGTATTTCTGTTATTTTCCTATTTTATTTTCTAGTGGGCAAGTTAAAGTGCTGTTTCCTAAAATTATGTCACTGGGATTAGACTTACAAACCTAGCACATAGAAACATAGAATGTGACGGCAGATAAGAACCATTCAGCCCATCTAGTCTGCCCAATAGCAAGGTCGTTGTTAATGGAAGTTCTGTCACTGCTTAGTTTCCCTAAGCTTGCTTACTAATAGTTGACACTGTTTAATGCAGTAGTCTCCCGTATCACAGATTGCAGTGGGTATAATAAAACACAGGCATATTACGCTCCTATAAATTAACCCCAGATCTCTGCAATGCCTGTTCTCGCGTACCGTCAGTCATGTCTAACACGTTTCATTTGATTGCATATTCTGTTTACCTCTAAACACTCAGACATGTTTGCCCAAAGCTACTACACCTATACATTATAAAACTGTGCTGTATCATCGCCTAGACACACAATGCATTATTACCTGCTGTTTTTGACTTCATGCCATTTGTTTCCGTCTGTTTAACAATCGTGTGATAGCTGTTGTGGCAATGCAGGATATTTTGTACTCTAAAGCACAGCAAAAATAAGGAGATTTTAAAAATATATATATGTCCACATTAATGAGCTGCAGATACTATGCTCTATGCTCTTACAGGCCTGGGGCTGGACGGAGGCCCTGCTCTGGAGCAATGATGGTGCCCAGGTGCACACCCCTTGATAATCACCAATATTGCTGCTTCTGTGGATGGGCTGACTCAATCACTGGATCTATCACCTGAGCTGAAGTCATATGTGGTGATAGGGACTGTTGTGGGCTTGGGGATTGGGGATATAATCTTAGAATGAAAATAGGGACTGTAGTGTTGGGCTGGATAGGAGTTGTAATGTGTGTGAGGGGCTGTACTGTAATGTGTATAAGTTAGGTATTAAGAGAAAACAAAATATTTAAACCAAAATGTTGAATTTATTCCACCATCCAACTTGCTTAACTTGGGACAGGAAAGATGGATTATTTATTCAAATTGGCATCTCATCTGGTCTGCACATCTTGTGGTTGCAGACCACTCACATTTCCCCTACTGAAAGTGCATTGCCATGGCTCTTCACAGGAGCAAAGCAAGTGGTTTAAACCCAAATATAGCATGCCCCATGGTCATCACAGTGGGTTGGCTGCTGAGGGATCAACAAGTTCTTGATCCAAGGAGAAATCTAATTGTCTTTTTCCATGTGTGTGGCATAATTGGAAATGACGGCACTTTAGTTTTTTTTGCCTTTTTTGAATCAGCAGCATAGAATAGGTTTCAAGGTTAAACTTGATCAACTTTGGTATTTTGTTCAATCCTGATTACTAGGTAACTATGTAACATTGCTAATCCATGCCTGGGATTCATATTCATGCATTGCTTTTATTCTCTCTGCCTGACTTTGTCCATTGGCCGTACCATTACAACTTTTTATTCACTCCTTCTAACACTCTGATGTCACCATTATGACACCTCATTTGTTTCTGTACTTTTGTATTATTTAAAACCTTAATGAATTGTCTTGGTAAATGCAAATTAATGTTTTTTGTTTTTTTCCACTTGTTGTAAAATACAATATACAGAAAGATAGCTGCTCTATAATTATTATTATTATGCAGGGTGTGCACAGTTTGTTTATCCCCTTTACTGTAAAATAAAGTAACCAAGCAATATTTTCCACTATTATTATTACTATTCTACTAAGTTTCAATTTATCTGTTGTTCAGTTAAATTCATGTCAGTTTTCTCAGTACTCCTTTTCATTGCTGCACTGCCAAGTTCACTAGGTTCTTTGTTATGATATTTAGAATATTTTACATAGCCTTTGCCAACATCTCTCTACATTTCAGGCATTTTGGCAGATCCATGGTATTTATGACACTTTTTAAAATGTTTAAATTATTCCCACTCACTCTCACAGGGTACAATAATACAAAGCTCATCAAAGCATTCAGCAGAGTTTTTAATAAAATATTGTATCTATTCTAAGTAGAATATGCTTCCTGAAACCATGCAACTTAACTTAAAAATAAAAGTGAACACTTCAGCAGATGTTTTTCAGATACTAAACTATAAAAATATAGTCAGAATTTAAAATTGATTGCAAATAATTTAAAGTTTTTTTCCAATATTTAATTTGTATTTAAGTTTGATAGTAAGAACAGTTTATAAACAACATCAAACAGAGCAAATCAAATAATTAGGCTGCACATAACTGTGTGTGAATCATCATGTGTATAAGTCTTATAATAGCTCCGATTGCAACACATTTGCAGGCAAGGTCTTTTTCGTCATCAAGCAATACTAAAAATAAAGACAAAAGGAAAGCAAAAAAAGAGATCAGAAAGAAGTAATAAAAAAGAAAAAGAAAAAGAGAAGAGAGTACAACATATATGGCCTGTACAGACAGGTATGACTATTATATATGGAAATGTAAAACCATTCTCAACCCTAAGATGAACACAGCTTTTGCCATCAAAGTCATCCAGATAAACACAATACAAGGTACTAACAATATTATTACTTGAATTTACAATCCACCCATTAGAAAAAGAAATACACGCATTACTTGGCAGTGTACCACACACATTCTACAATAAATATAGTGCTAACTTCATGCTCCTCGCTGCATAATGTAACATAAAGCTCTATAGGAGATATAGTCTAGTCCAACCATGCTCCACTACTCCTCATGATTAGACCAATTTGTTTTTAGAGACAATACACCATGGTGCATAAATGAGAATGACACACCGGATATCATGCAAATCTTACTCTGGCAAGAACACACAATGCTGATAAGAGGCCTGCTCACAAATTTATATTATAAGTTGTTCTCAATTCTCCTAGCCCCTCAGTTGCAAAACACCTTCACTTATGTGATAGACTGAGAAAAAATGCCAGCAGAGATGCAGATGGCACAGATCACTACCCTTCTAAAGCCAGGCAAAAACCCTAACAAGACCAAAACCTGAGACATATATACCTTTTAAATACAGACATTATAATATTGGCAAAAGTATACACCATAAGATTAACATCCATAATACCAATCTTAATTCTTGGGGACCTGATGGAGTTCATTGGGGGCAGACAGGGGGCAAATGGAACACGGAAGGTCTTGAACCTTCTGTACAAGCTTGGGGGCAGGGGATCCTATTAATTTATTTTTGCTGGATGCAGAGAAAGCGTTCACTTGGTTGCACTTGACATTCCTGTTGTCAATTCTATGGAAATATAACGTTCTGCCAATGTTCCGTTCAACAGTAAATATGCTGTATAGCGACCAGATAGCACAAGTATAAAATGCAGAATTCCTGTTCAACTAATTTAAGATCACAAACGCGAAGAGACAGGGTTATTTACTTATTTGCAGATTACATCTGAATGATGTTGGCACAGCCGCCCCCATCACTGCCAAATGTTCATAAAGTTTTAGAACTATACATAGTAACTGCTCATATTACAAATTAATGTCAATAAAACACAAGTCATCAGGCTCAGTATGTCTTCACAGGACTTATTCCATACACAACTAAACTTCAACTATGATTGGAGATTTGAACACCTTAAATTCCTAGGGGTTGCATTCACACCACATAGATATAACTTATACAAAGCCAATTATGTAAAATGACTTAAGAATCTTAAGGTTCTACTGCAGGGATGGAACGGGAAGTTTGTTTCCTGGTCAAGACGCATAACAGCCATCAAAATGGTCATTTTACTTAAATATCAGTTTGTATTTAGATCCTTTCAGATTGCACTTCCATCCACTTATCTTCAAGAGGCACAGAAACTTATAAATGCATATATTTCTAGCCACAAATGCAAGAGAGTATCAGCTTTTACAATATACAGGCTATTTACATAAGGCGGCATGAATATGTCCAATCTACATCTATACTACCACACTGCAGTGCTTATTTCTTCAATCACTGGTCCAACTGGAACATTTCTACCACATTCACTAGAGTGAATAAGATGAGACACAAGGATCTCATGTTGCCTCCCGAGGATGGCCAATAAATAAAATTAGACTTAAGCTCAATCATATGTTGCCTTCTACAGCTCTCATAGTTTGCCTCTGGGACCTATATAATCATGCACAGTTTCCCTCTGGGACCTAATAATCTGCACTTTCATTACTTATTCCCATTTTTATAGAGTCACCTCTATCTGTCACTTGTAAAGACATATCAGATTTTAAGTTATTACAAGCTAAATATACCCTTCCAAATACAGCATACTACTTGTATATACAACTTAAATCATGGTTCCACAGAATTTTTTTTTTTTTTACAATTAATGTACACGGGCAGCAGCTAATGGACCTCAAACAAATCTATCTCATGCTTAAGAAACCAAACAAAATTCTCTCCTTGATCTATGCACATATGCTTGAGTCAGTGGACTTTGCCTCATATAACTTTATAAAAGTTTATAAAAAATATATGGATAAAACCCTCACAGATAATGAGTGAGCTCAAATATTTAAAGCACATAAAACCATAATGTTGTGCTTAGATCATGTTGACCGTTCATAGAAAAGGCTTTATAGATGGTGTTTGATGCCAGTGAGGTTAGCCCGCACGAATTAAATAACACAAATACATATTGGAAGTGTAGTGGCAGATTTGGTGGTCTTGCACCATACTAGTGGGTTTCTGGAAGGCGATCATAAACATCATCACACCCAGCACTGGTATATCCCTCTCATTCATGCAAGACTGTTTTTTATTACATACTATTCCAAGTAACCTACTGAAAGAAGTTCATTATCTTAGAAAAATTATATTCACTGTACCCCATTGACATGTAACACTGTCATACAATATGAGATGCTGTACATCCAAACTGTCACTGAACATATGTACTGTCAGTGCATGATCTTCTGTTGTTCATCTCAGAATGTATTTATTGAAATGTATTAAGCATTGAATGTGTAACAGTGAATATAAAAACTACTAAATAAAACATTTAAAAAAAAAAGGGGGGAAAGATAAAAATCATCTAAAATTACATAAATCATTACTTTCTTATTATCCCTTGTAAACAGGAAATGAGGTTTCCGGATACATCCAACCAGATTTTAAATGTATCAGGGGACTCATTGCCAAGAGATTATTTCAAATCATTTAATAACCAAATTACTGGAATATCATTGAAACATAATTAAACTAGATGCCACTTCTACTGTAAACAAACTAAAAAAAAATATTAGATAAAAAAATCTTAACCAGAAACTGCAGGAAAACAATGAAACAGTGGAGTCACTTCAATATGACATTTCAAACAAAAAGATGCCTACAATGATTTAAACAAAAGATTTGATGGACTTAAAAACAAAACATCAGATCTAGAAGATTACATGTATAAGGACTAAATGTTTCCTATAAAAGGAAATTGTTAATAGATGTATTAATTAAAGAATAAGTAGATGTGCTGGTAATACAAGAAACACATTGAATAAAAGGCCAAATAAATGATTTATGGTAAAAGGTTTCCAGACCAATTTACTTCAAATTTTGATATTAAAAAAATGTAAGGGTGTTTAAATATTAATAAGATACATGGTAATTTGAAATAACACACAAGCTAGCTAATTCAAATTGAATGTTGATTTGTAAAATAAATAATATAACTTATGTATTTGTAAATATTTATACACCTAATGAAAACCCTGTAACATTCTTAGAAATACCGATGAATAAAATAGACAGTAATGGATGGGGATTTTACCTCTGTTTGTACACAGTTTTTTATAAACAATATAACATGATACAAATGTAGTAACATAAAACACAACCAAGGGGCAAAGAGATTTAAAAATGTTTTAGAGAAAAATGGATTGATAGATATTTGGAGAGTTATGAATTCTAATACGAAAGATTACACCCATTACTCTATTAGCACATCAATCATCTTCTTGCATCAATCTTTTTTTGACTAGAGGATTAATGTTTAACAACAAATTAAAGTGTAAGATAAGTCAAGCATCTATTTCCGATCATGCACCAGTATTTCTTAATATCGAGATAAGAAAATAAAAATAATGACCACAAATAAAATTGGAGATTGAATGAATCCTTACTGACAAAAGATGAAATGAAAAAAAAAAAGGTTGCAAAAGAGATAAAATAAATTTTTAAGACAATATGCAAACACAAATATCAAATTCTATGGTGAGCTCTTAAAGAAGTTATAAGTGGTCAAAGTATTAAAAAAGGTGTGTATATATAAAAAAAAAAAAGAAAGGATTATAATGGCAACAAATACTTTTGGAATTGGCAAAATTGGAGGAGAAAATTAAAATTAGCCCACAATGTGAGGTATATTAATAATATAAGGAAATTTTATCACTAAAGATCACATTTTTAAAAAAAAATTTTTAAAGCCATGAAAACGATTAATAAGAACCTCTTATTGTTACAACAAATTTGGCATATACAATAATAATAGCATGACAACTTTTTAGTAAGCAGATTAAAAAAACAAAGAGGAAAAAATGTCACTCTGCCCTTCTAATCCCCTTTCAGCCAAATTCTTTGTCACTATGTCTCCATAATCCAATGTACCCCTATGTCACCCAGACCCCTGTCCCTCTTGCCATTTGTCATTCAGTCCCCCTAATCCCATGTTCCTTTGAACTCTATTGTCATTTGGTCCCCCTAACCACTTATCCTCCTAGCCTTTTGTCACTCTGCCCTCCTGCCTATCTCTCCCTTTTCACTTTGTCCCTCTTATTCCCTAGCCTTTTGTCATTATTTTCCTGTAACTCTTGCCATTTGACATTTTTACCCCCTAATCCCCTTGTTTTTGTCACTCTGTCATCATGTCCTTTTCATCTTTTCTACACTAATCCCATGCGCCTCTAGCCATGTTGTGTCACTTTGTTGCAAACCCCCTAGCCTCCTATGTCACGTTCACAATGTCTGTCTAATCATCTGTCCCCCTTATCCCCTAGTGTTTTGTCACTGTTCTCCTGTCACTCTTGCCATATGTAACCTGGTCCTGCTAATCCCCATAGCTCAGTGTCATTGTCATTCTGTCCACCTAATCCCCTGTCATTATGTCTCCTTAATCTCATATATTCTTAGCCTTTTGTCACCCTGCTCACCTGTTCTTCTCTTTCTCAATCAATCCCCCTAATCTCCTATTCCCCCTAGTCCTGTGTTACCATCACTCTTTCCCCATAATCCTCTTGCCTTTTGTCACTCTGCTCTTCTCATCCTTTCTCCCATTTTCTCCCCTAATCTCCTGTTCCACTAGTCCCATGTAATCTTCATTTGGTCCCCATAATTTCCAAGCTTTTTGTCTCCGTTGTCCTGTGACTCTCACCCTTTTTTACTTGGTCACCTAATCCCTTATACCCTGAGCAATTCTTTGGTTCCATTAAGACTCTATACTCCCATCATTTTGTCACTCTGTCCCTGTAGCGGTACTTACCTTACCCAGGGGCCGGCCGAGGTCCTCTCTTCCCGCCGCGCTCGGCTCTCGAATGAAGGCGGGCACGGACCACGAGATGCAGTCACGTGTCCCGCCTAGCTCTAAGAGCATGCCGTGCGTCTCACGCACGCTCTTAAAAGGGCAGTGGGAGCCAAAAAATTAAATGTGCTCCCATTGGCCCCTGTCATCCCACATTCCCCAGACACTCACATTTTGGGGGCGTGGATATGACAGGGGCCAATCAAAGTAAAGTTTAGGGTATTTATACTTACCTCTCCCTTAACTCCCTGCCCTATCGTGGTTTCTGTTTCAGTTCCCTTTAGCGCTTGTTGTGTTCAGTTGTGATTTTCGTGCTTGACCTTGGCTTTGTATCCGACTCCGTTTATCTCTCTATCCCTGTTTTGTCTTGTTTGCCGGCTTACTGACTACTGTGTACCAGACCTTGGATAGTTTTTGTTCTCGCATTCTCTTTGTTCCCTTGACCTCGGCTTGTTCTTGACTCTGTCTATTCTCTGCTATACGGCGAGTCCGGCCATTCTAAGGTCCGGTAAGCCGTATCTGCTCTATCTGTCGATTGTTGGACTAAATCTTTCGTGTAGGGGTAAACTACCGTGACAGTCCCATATCCACTCACCCTATGTCACCCTGCCCCTTAATCTCTTTCAATATCACTATGTCTACCCAAAGACCGACCGCAAGCCCTGATTCTCTGGAACTGTTTTGGGCATGGGACCATGCCTGCGGTCGGTCAAATACATGACTTCCATAAAATTTCTGAACCCCAGAACTGATCTCGGTGATTTTTGGATATGTTGGTTAAGCAGATCAGGTCAATCAGGGGATGTACCATTTATTAAGGGGCCTCCATGCTCATTAACCACATACAGGATTTTTAGCTGGCAGCAAACTGGCTTACCTCTCATTGCTCAAAGATCTGTCCTTTCCAGCATGTACTTTGTTATATGGCTAATTAATTTAAGTATTATGTGATAAAAGTGTGTAAAAAATGGCTGTAAATGTCCACCCTTAAACTTTTCACTGCAAAAGATATATTTTATTTACAGTACCGTATGTTAACAGCTTCTATCCACACATTAAGCATGTAAGCCGGACGTACATAACTTTTAGTACTTGTTATCTGTCACACTCACTGCTGTCTAACGCTTAGCACTCCAGCTCTCGTGACATACATTTCTCAAGGTGCTCAGCAGTCTGCATGGGCTGCCTCAGCATTATAGGAATTCAAGTCCATGACATTCAACATGGCCACGGTACTCGTTAATCAAGAAATATCCTCGGCATGCACGCTTAGAAGGAAAGTAATTTATGTGATATATGGCTATTATGTCTCCAGTTTTAATTCTGCTTATATTACTGATTTTATAGTTTCAACGTTTGTTCATTATCCTGCTTACACTGGGGTTATGCATATAAGCACTTATTGGAATTATTTCGGCTCAGTTCCATATGCCGGGTAGTCAGTTTGTTTAGCTTAAGTCGCCACCTCCTGCTTTTACAATTATTGGTCAGTAACTTTCTTTTAGGCTTGCCAATTTTCATTTTCGCATGTTTAGGTCTCTTTACTCTGTACCCTCATTTGGTGTAGATTAATTGTCATTTTACCGCGGGTAATCACTGTCATAGCAGCAATACTTTGTTTATTAGATATATTTTACAATTATTAATTACCACCCCGGCCTTGTGCATGGGTTTATTGCTAACTATGCTATTTCAGTATTTCTTAAATGTCATTATATATGTATTAAATAATGTTCTCTCCCCTCTGTTAAGATTATACTATTACCGACACTGCTTACAAACAGGCCAAAATTCAATGGAGTCCTCTTTATATATCAGGAACACTTATATAAAGAGGACTCCATTGAATTTTGGACTTATTACTTCTGAAGAAGCCCCAGACCGGGCGAAACGCGTTAAGTAAGAGATCTGTTACTTCTTTTATTACATATTTTTTATTTTGTAACAATAAAGTTATAGTTTTTACTACTTTATTTGTTGTTCCTGATACATCTTGAATCCTGACATATCCTTTGGTGGGGATCATACCACCACATGCTGTCTATACCAGAGCAAGATATTTGCTCTGAAATTTGTAAGTAGGATACTTTTCCTTTATTTGCACACTTTTTAATAGATATACTACACTATTGGATTTTATTTCTATTTTTATCTTTCCATATACCACTGTGGAGGATTGGATACCGCATTATACCATCACTTGATATCCTGAGATGGGGATTATACCGTCTAGGCGCTATACGGCAGAGCTCTGAGTAGCTCTGCAAAGTGTGAGTGAGTCTTTTATAAGCTTTTATATACTCTTATTTCACTTGACATATTGCACTATTATTGTTCTGTACTTTTTTGTCTTGAAGGTTTTATACATTCCTAATTAGAGGACTCTCTGTATGTATATATTTTAATTATTATTTGCACTGTTTGGGCGCGGTTTACCACTTTTGTCTCTTCTGTTTTACTACTGTGAGCAGGTATTGGGAATTCCTGCTTGGTTCACTGCTGCCCACCTTTAGTTTATTTAGTGAGCGCCTAACTCCTCTTTGTTGTAAAGTTCCCTTGTGCTGGCAGTCAGACAGATTGTTTATAGAGGTGGCAACATACCGTATATACTCGAGTATAAGACAAGTTTTTCGGCACATATTTTGTGCTGAAAACCCCCCACTCGTCTTATACTCGAGTCAATGTCTGTATTATGGCAACTTACATTGCCATAATACAGACCAGGACCGCCGGGTTCATTACAAGCCCGGCGGTCCTGTTGGGGGCTGGGAGCAAGCTGTTACTTACCTTTAACGCAGCTCCGTTCAGCTCCCTCCTCCTCCGTTCCGGTCAGCTCCACTGTAAATCTCGCGAGAGCCTCGGCGTCAGAGCGTTGCCACTCAGCGCAGCACTCAGACCACGAGACTTACAGTGGAGCTGACCGGCACGGAGGAGGAGGGAGCTGAACGGAGCTGCTGTAAAGGTAACAGCTTGCTCCCAGCCCCCATTCTGCACAGCCCATCCACTGGATCACTAGGGAATGAGAGCCCCCCTCCCTGGCCAGCTAACAAGCAGGGAGGGGGGATGAAAAAAATAACTTAAAAATTGTAATTCTATTAAAAATAAAATAAAAATGTAATAATAGTAAATATAAAATTTAATATTAAATAATAAAAAAAATAATAATAAAAATGCCCACCCCCCACCAAGGTTACACAAACTGCATCACATACACAAACACACTCTGCATCATATACACACACACACACTGCATCACATGCACACACACTGCATTCATGCACACACACACACACACATTATATACACACACTGCATTTATTATATACACACACTACACAAACACACACTCTAAATAAATATTCAATTAATATAATTTTATGGGGATCTAATTTTATTTAGAAATTTACCAGTAGCTGCTGCATTTCCCACCCTAGTCTTATACTCGAGTCAATACGTTTTCCCAGTTTTGGGGGGTAAAATTAGGGGCATCGACTTATATTCGGGTCGACTTATACTCGAGTATATACGGTATTTGTCTTTTAGTTGCTACTGCTGAGGAATAATGAATTGTCATCAAATAGATAAACAGTCAGAGTCCAGAGGTGTGGATAGCAACAGAGAAAAGTTAAGTGGTCCAAATAGTATTAATCCAAATGGTGGACAGCTGTGTAATGGAGCGGATAGTGATTCGGTAGAAGCATAGAATGTGACGGCAGATAAGAACCATTCGGCCCATCTAGTCTGCCCAATATTTCAAAATACTTTTAATTAGTCCCTGGTCTTATCTTATAGTTAGGATAGCCTTATGCCTATCCACCGCATGCTTAAACTCCCTCACTGTGTTAACCTCTACCACTTCAGCTGGAAGCTATTCCATGCATCCACTACCCTCTCAGTAAAATAATACTTCCTGATATTATTTTTAAACCTTTGCCCCTCTAATTTAAGACTATGCCTTCGTGGACACTTAATCTTCTATCAAAACAATTAGTCTACTCACTATGCAGCAAATATCTCTAGCTGTCTGTTTTAAGGTAATTGTCCTATTCTGTGCCTTGAAGGGCACCTACAGTCTTGATTAGGGTAAGTGTCTGAGGAGAAGGCAGCTCCTATCTGGATTTATTTTCTATAAGTGATAGCTCAGTATACCAGCGGCAAAGTGCCGATCGGGAGGCAGAATATCAGTTGAGAGAACTCTAAACCTTGCGTTTGCCAAGGTAAGTGGTGTCCTGAGCCGAGCCCCGACATGCGTTTCACCAAGCAGGCTCTTCAGGGAGAATGCGTGAGGATTGGACTTCTGAGCTGTTTATATGTTGGACTAAAGGGTTCAGATTGGTTTAAACTCAATGACCAATTGCTGAGTTTGAAAGAATAACTGGCAGTTAGATTCGCCAATGGCAAGTACCGAGCAGTGTGTGGACCTCATTGGCATATTGGTTTTCCAGTCTAACCAAGGGGGTGGGGGAGAGAGAATATGTTTTTTTAGCACCTCGGATTACAATGAGAATCAAACATATGTATGATCACTAACTATGATCAGAATTGTATTATATCGGAGTCTGTGGGAGTTTGAACAGTTATTTTTAAATTAATTGTATTTATTATATTCTTTTTATTATCAGTCTGTCAGACTGTGTTAATACCTAAAAGAACATCAATATTGAATGTTAAATCCTGTTGGATATTAAGCTTATTTTAAGGCCAGTCAGACAATTCACTGGAGCTTTTGGAACCAGCAAACTTTTGAAATGGATGGACTCCTTGTCAGGGTTACATAGTTACATAGCTGAAAAGAGACTTGCGTCCATCAAGTTCATCCTTCCTCACATTTGTTTCTTGCTGTTGATCCAAAAGAAGGCAAAAACCTAGTTTGAAGCACAATTTTGCAACAAGCTAGGAAAAAAATTCATTCTTGACCCCAGAATGGCAGTCAGATTTATCCTTGGATCAAGCAGTTATTAAACTACATTGAAAGATTATAACCTGGAATATTCTGTTTTTGCAAGTATGCATCTAGTAGCTATTTGAATATCTGTATGGACTTTGATAAAACCACTTCTTCAGGCAGAGAATTCCACATCCTTATTGTTCTTACAGTAACAAAACCTTTCCTTTGCCTTAGATGAAATCTTCTTTCTTCCAGTCTAAACGCATGACCCCGTGTCCTATGTAAAGTCCGGTTTGTGAATAGATTTCCACACAATGGTTTGTATTGGCACCGAATATATTTGTATAATGTTATCATATCCCCTCTCAGGCGACGTTTTTCTAAACTAAATAGGTTTAAATTTGTTAACCTTTCTTCATAGCTGATATGATCCATTCCTTTTATTAATTTTGTAGCCCGCCTCTGCACTCTTTCTAGTGCCATAATATCCTTCTTTAGAACAGGTGCCCAAAATTTCACAGCATATTCAATAGGTGGTCTTACCAGTGATTTATAAAGAGGCAAAATGATATTCTCGTCCTGAGAATGAATGCCCTTTTTCATGCATGACAATACCTTACTGGCCTTGGCCACTGCTGACTGACATTGCCCATTGTTGCATAGTTTGTTGTCTATAACAATTCCCAAGTCCTTTTCGTGTGTTGTTATCCCTAATTCACTTCCATTACGGGTATACGTTGCTTGTGTATTCTTTAAGCCAAAGTGCATAACTTTGCATTTTTCAACATTAAATTTCATCTGCCATTTGAGTGCCCAGTCCCCCAGTCTATCTATATCCCTCTGCAAAGTAATATCTTGCTCACGTTGTATTATTTTACAGAGTTTTGTGTCATCTGCAAACACTGAAACATGACTTTCAATGCTGTCATGTTAAACAGAAGGGGTCTCAGGGTTATATTGGTTATAATCCAAGGTATAATGTGTGAGAGTAGATACTAAAGCAAATTGGTCAAAGTGATTTAAAAATAGATGACAATTACACAGATGTAAGCTTTGTTGTAAAACTAGTAATTGATGATAGTAATGAATTAGATTACATAGATGAAAGCAATGCTATAATGTTCTTGTATTGTTGTGATCTTAGTGCTAGTATGGAAGTGGATGCAGATGTGCATGTATGGTTTTATATCGTAGTAGTTTTATCTGTTGATAAATGAGGTGTAATTAAATTCCTAATTTAATCCTAATGGGGCTATCATTTTAAATTTGAAAACCCATTTTGCTTATTTTTGGAGGAGACAAATTTAATTAATTTTTTTTTTTTTTTTTTTAAATATATGAAATAAATGGCAAGTTTTAACCTTGGCTATTTAGTACTTGTGGTGTTAGTCTCTTTTTGAGACTTAGTTGAGTTACTCGGGGGTCATATTCTAGGTGCCCTAGTAGGCACAGATGGACCTTTTTAGGTAGAGATTTATTAAGTTCCTTTGATTTTGCAGATACCTCATGGTTTTCACTTTGTAGCTATTTATACTTAGATATTTATTTCTGTCTACCTTCTATTATTACCCTCTGGGTATTACTCTAGATAGTTATTCTTCCCTTCCTTCCTCCTATTTATTTGTATACTCTCTTTCCTCCCTCTGATTGAAGAGTTTATTCACCATTATTAGTTTTATATCTATATCTAATAAAAGTTAAGTTTTATATGTACATAGGTTAAAACTTCCACTTCCCTATACGCTGTGTGACACTCTCCATTTTGTCCTTTTCTTACTTACTCCAATCATTTAGGGTTACCCCCTTTTAGGAGTGTGTGTTCAATACCCAGCTCATTCCTTATTTTTCTTTGAGAAACAATCACATTGTTAACTATTTGGGTCTATAGCAGTGGTAGTCAACCTTTTTCTACCTATCGCCCACTAATGCATCTTTTTGGTTGAACAAATTTCCTTACCGCCCACCAGTTTTCGCGCAAGAGCGGAATATTTTTTTGAAAGAAGGATGTTTTAAAAAAAATAAATGTACGTACATTTATCTTTTTATTTCTACTTAATGCATGTTTATAATGTTTTTAACTTTATAAAGTTTAATGAGAAAACAATACAGTAAATTGAAATTACCTTTACTAGTGATTAATGAGATCCTTGAGGTTGATGCTGCAAGACTAAATATTTCATATCTGGTTCGATTTTCGTAAGGAACAAACAAAGGTAGCCTCTTTCGGTGATATTCAGACGACTTCTCTGTTTGTGCATAATATGATTTCTCATCTGTGCATCTGCTCCCCTCCTCACCTTTTGTTTATTTTATTTTTTTAACCTTCCTTATAGCAATGTCCAGTAGGAAGGCTGAGCTAGGTATCCCACTTACTATAGCCCACTATAACAGACAGGCACACATACATACAGACACACACACAAGACACACATACATCCATACATACAGACAGGCACACACATACATACAGACACACACACAGACAGGCAAACATACAGACACACACACAAGACACATATATACAAACAGACAGGCACACATACATACAAACACACAAATACACATTCACACACACAACACATACAAAGACAAGACACATACATACACACATATATACAGACACACACACACACACACATATATATATATATATATATACACAGACACACACGACACATACATACACACACAAGACATACATACAAAGACACACACACACACAACACATACATACAAAGACACACACAAGACATACATACAAAGACACAAACAAGACATACATACAGACACATACACATACACACACAAGACATACATACAAAGACACATACACACACACACAACACATACATACAAAGACACACACACACACAACACATACATACAAAGACACATACACACACAACACATACATACAAAGACAAGACACACATACATACATATATACAGACACACACACATATATACAGACAGACACACACACATACACACACGTACATAAGACACATACATACACACACAATACAGACACATACAGACAGACACAAGACATACATACAAAGACGCATACACAAACAAACACACACAAAATATTTTAGTCACCCTCCTGTTTCCTACCTTTTAGGTGCAGGAGGGTGACTTTCCCTGGGGTCCAGTGGTGGCTCAGGTGGATGGGAGTCAGAGTTCCCAGTCTGACTCCCTCCTCCTTCCTCCCGCGCAGTCTGTGTGTTAGCTGGGAGGAGTGACGTGCAGTCACTTCCTCCCAGCTCTGTGATGTAATCACAGGGGGCCCGGTCGCACTGTTAAAGCACCCAGCGCTGACCGAGCCCCCTCACAATCCACATCCATCGGGTGGCACTGACAGCATGGGCCACCCGATGGATTTGCCGCGCGGGCCGGGGCCGCAAGTGGTGATGGCTCGCACCCGCTCGCCCACCCAATCGCTCAAAATTAGAAAATCCCTACCACCCACCTGGAATCCTGAAACGCCCACTAGTGGGTGGTAGGAACCAGGTTGACGACCCATGGTCTATAGCATAGAATAATTGAGGGCTATACAGGAAACAATCTCTAACTTAACAAAATGAATCACATATAGAAACATTACTCTCAAGATTCACATTCTTGAATTCTCTGGGTTCCAATGAGCTATGTATTTAACGTCACAATGCCACAAACGTTCTCCAGATCACCCACCATTGTATTTACTAAGAATGATAATCCAGACCTCTTCCCCACCTACCTCGCTATTACATTTCTTTTCCTTTCTCACTAAAATGCTCTTATATATCCTTTGTTTTCTCCTCACAAGTGCTACCTCATTTATACAGAAATTGTCCTCTTACATTGTATTCTATTCCTATACATCTCTGTATCAGTGAAAACATGCTAGTTTCATTTCTAAAAACCAAATAGAAAACATGAGTAATTAGTGAAATTGATGTGGTCCTTGTTCAATCAAATTCACAGGTGAAACCCTACAGACGTGGACGTATCCTACAGAGATTAAAAACACTCTCAGAATCAGAAGGAATCACAGTTAAAGGAATTTGCTTAAATAACGGGAATCTAAACATTAGTAAAAATAGTATTGCATAACTTAGTTTAGTTGGAAGAGGGAAAGTGATTACACATATTTTGTTTGCTATTTGATCAAGTCACATACACTTGCACTCTGATGTCTTTATATTTGGTATATGTATGAGATAGCGGGCAAGCCCCACACGCTGTCACCACTGCCTTTGAATAGCATGGCTTTAGCAAGGTGTCACAAAGAAAAGTAAGGGAGTTTGGTCCATGCTGACTTGAACGGCTAAAGTAGTTGATGCAAATTTAAGCCATACATCTATGCTATGAATCTCCTGTTCCACCTTAAAGGTACAACACTGGATTAAGTGTTGGGCTGTGAGGCTATTAATATATAATGAAGTAAGGCCCTGTCTTCAACTGTACCTTAATTCTTCATACTGCATTTTTCTGTTGGATGGCAGGAGAGGACTTATGATTTTGTAGCAAAGCAACTTTAAAGTTCAATGACCTATTGATAAAAAAAACTCTGCCTGCCATAAAGCACACATCCATGCACCAATGCTCTGGATGTCATTTAGACAGTACTTGTGCTCTGTCCAGCCCCCAGACATGCCCCCAGAAGATGACCTTCAAACTCCAGTGCACAAAACATGTTTTGATGCTTAAATCATCATGTTTGACACCAACAAACATGCCTGGGTCAAAGTCATGTATATTGTGCATCTTGCCCATTCTAATATTTGTTTAGCAATAACTAAACCTCAAATACATCTGCTGCTTTTTCTATTGTGCAGCACCCAAATCACTGTTTGAGTTAACAAACAGGTAGTTCCTGTATACATTAAATGCAACAATAAACCATTTTATAATTAGAACAATGCCATTTTGACACAAAGGTGATTGCCTATGCTGGCATGTGACGCAAAGTACACCATGGAAACTAAGGATGATGCTACTGTTAGAAAGCACACATGGCAGAGGGGTGCAGGGTCCAAGGTAAATAAAAAAACTAAATTATTTAATATCAACAATATAGTACATTTAAAAATGGTTCCCCAGTGGCCAGGTGGTGAAGCGCACGGTCTGCTCTAAGGCCTAATGCAGACCATATTAATCACTAACATTTATGGTGCTCATTGAGCCAGAGTGCAGATGCTGGAATTCTCAGCTTGCATTCTGACTTCCTCACTGAGAAGAGGACCAGAAATAGCGATTAATATGGTCTGCAAC
>CAKOES020000492.1:0-26362 GCA_933207985.1 Pelobates cultripes
AATTAATACTATTAGGATGTTCCCCTTTAAATATAGCCATATATATACATACATACATACATACATACAACTAGTATAATGTTCCCCTCTAAATATGGACGCCGTGCCCCACCTCCCCCTGCTAATTACATTTACTATCCCCTACTAAGATGGCCGCCATACTCCTATTAAACTGTCTCATTTAATTTTATGTTTAAATGTCTCCCCCACTCTGTCCTTTACCTACTAGTAATAATGCTTAAATACATGTTTCCCACCCTTATCTTCACTTAAGCTCGGCTAAAACACTCTGTTTTCGCCGAAAACTAGACAAATCAGACCTTGCGGCCGGTAAACACAACCGCGCACGTGACCCTAGTCACATGCTTCGGTTTTAAACAGCCGACACAAGTTATATAATGCTCATTTTTTAAATTAAATGATGCCGATGGTCCCCAAGTCTCCTGCTATCCACCCACACCATTATTTATTGAATTTTTAATGTACTAAATTTCGATGTGTGCTGATTGGTGGACAGCCTCTGATGCAATTTTGGCGCCACTTTTTAACTACCCTCTCCCCTATATAAACCCTATTTGCCAGGTTGACTGTTATTAATCCATTTGATAAAGCCCACATGGTGAAACGCGTTATGGATATTTATTTCAAAACTTTTTATATTGAATAAAGGATTTTTGGTTTTATTACAAACTACTACCTCCTTATTTTATTTTTTATTTTTTCCTGGCATTCTTATTCATTTTATTTATTTTTAACCTGAAGAGCGATCATCTACTTTACTCTCAAAAACATCCTAAGTGGGGATCATACCACTAACGCTGTCATCACTGAGCATTAAGTCTGCTCCATACTTGTAAGTAATATTCTGTTCGTTTTTATTTACCTGTATTATATTACTGAGAGCACTATCTGTGGCTATCTCTTTTGCTTCGAGTAACTAGCTTACCATCTACTGTGAAAGACTACGACCATCATATCCCATAAGTGGGGATTATACCACTGTATGCGATATCAACTAGAGCTGGTCATAGCTCTTGTTCATGTGAGTGCAATATTCTTATCTCTTAAGTGTTGTCCATCTAGCCCAGACATATTGCACTATCAGGTCGCTCTGTCTTTTCTTTTTCCACATACGGAGACTGAGAAGACCCAGACCCTTCACATCCCTCAAGTATAAAGAACCAAGATACCAAAGCTGGACTTACCTATTTATCTATTTATTTTACCTAGAGACTATTTTAATTCTGTATATCGTATTTTATTGGGAATATATTTTAGTACCTCTTTCTGTGGCGCAGCCCTTCCCCATTTGTTTTCTTTTATATTTGTTTTAACAGTTAAGGCGAGTGGTGTAATTGTATGGGGGAAATATTTGTAGGCCCCTTTAACAACTCATGTTTTAAAGCCTGGCAGGGTGTTTTTTCTGACCATGTCTATCCCTTAATGGACACAGGCATCTTTGAATTGTGACCAAATGGTTTAAACATCATGTCATAAACCACATTTCATCTCAAGCTGATTCCACAAATATAGCTATATACTGTTGTCCAGAGCACCAGCAGTCCTCAGATCACATTCCAAAAGACTACCCTTGGCATACGATGGAATGGGATACTTACAGATTGAAAGTACAGACAAAACTCTGTGATATCATTTCAACAGCAACCAATTTGCATGCTGTGAAGCATTCAAGCTCTCCTAGGAGCAAGGGTGTTTAAATCCTGCCCACATTCAAATCCTGGACAGACCAATAGAACAATACATATCTGCCTATCTCAAATCTCCACAGATTGTATGCTTATTTGAGTGGATCCTTTTTACCTCTTGTGTCTGTTAACCAATAATTGACATACAGAATATTATCGAATATCCACAGTCTTTACTTGTAAAGCTCTGAGAAATATGCTGGTGCTATTTAAAGGCTATTTATAATAGTTATTATTGAAGCTGCTTTAAACAAAAAAACTAAACAAAATATAAAATAATAAAAAAAAAACTCCTACTATGTGCTATCTATTTATCTTGAACATGGTGGCTCTCACCCTGGGGTTGATGAGTCCCTTTTGTCAGTCCAGATGATCTAATCATATTTTATGAACTTCTCCCATGTCAAAGAGGTAAATGAGATACAGAGTTTCTAATCCAAAGTCTAAAAGATGAGGTAACATCGGGGAGCCAATTTGGCTATTTCTTGGAGATGTGCCATGTGAGCCTCACAGGACTGGTAGTGGTGTCACTGTTTGTAAATGTCTTTCCTGTGACCCTGGATTGGTTTTGTGTTTCTGTAGTCTGCTAGACTTGCAAGAAGAATGTAGTGGAAAAGTCATTATACAAATTAAAAATTACTGGCTATCAGAATAACTTAAACATTTAGCAAAAGCTCCTAAACCTCATACTCATGTGTATTTATTATTTAATTGTGAGCGCATTATCCAGGACAGTAGTCATATACGTTATGGTACCAATCTAGTTGATATTTTTATTGGTATCAGCGTTGGAAAAATATCATCACATTTGTACAGCGATATTAACAATAGTTTATGAATTTACCCCGCAGAACATTAATAACAGGATACAAATAAAAAGTAAATATATTTCACTGAAGATATTGTAGTTCAGGAAGAAATGAATGACCTTTCATTTACTTTACGGGCGAGATGAGGGTTTTAGGAGTTTATCTGTCAAAGAAGTCATTACATCAAAGATGCAATAGTGTTTATTTTCACTGTCACTTATAATAGAAAACGGTTATTTCTTTGCACATTCTGTTTTGTTTCCATATGTTGGGTACTTATTACACTACCCAGGCTTTGAAGAGAATACAATATATGTTGCTATTTTTTGTTATATTCCTTGGAAAATAGTTTCTTTTATTATTGTTTTTTAGTTCCATCAACATTATTTAACAAAAAATAAATAACAATGAAATAAACCAGGTTACAATGGGACATGATACAATATATACACTGCCACACACATAAAAACACATTCAAATACACACTGGCACACATACAGACCTTCAGATACACACACACACACACACACACAAATCATCACAAATACACAATGACAGATACATAATCATCCAAATACACCATGACACACAAACTGAATATGTTTGTATGGCCAAATGTATCTGTCTACACATACATACATGCAGAAAATGTTTTCTTTCAGTCATCGTCCTGTTTACATATTTAACAAATATGTATTTGTGAGGAATTAACCCCTTAAGACTGGAGGGCGTACTATTACGCCCTATTCTAAGCGGCTCTAAACGCCGCCGGGCGTAATAGTACGCCCTCCGGTCTTTTCCTACTTACCCGGTCGCCGGCGATCCCACGCTGGCGATCGCGGTTCGGGGGACTCCCAGGGAGGACCCCACAATCACATGGCCGGGGGTAGCTGCCTCCTGCATTGCCAGCAGGGGGGCTGGCTGTAATGACAGGTGGTCCCCCTGCTGGCTGAAAATAAAATTAAAATAAATAAATGGTGTAAAAAAAATAATAATATATACTTAGATCATATATTATATATATATATATATGATCTAAGTATATATATACACATATACATACACACACGTACACCGTCTAGGTGTATTTTACTATATATATATATATATATATATATATATATATATATTAATATCAAATTACACGTAGACTGATACTGATTAAATATATATATAATTATTGTTATATATATTTATATATAATATAAAAAAAAATTAAATACGTTAAAAAATAAAATTAAAAAAATAATTAAAAAACAATTAATTAAAAAATATATAGATGTGTGTTATTTCGTTCTAACTGTATTGTGAAATTAATATATATATATATATATATATATATATATATATATATATATATATATATATATATATATATATGTGTGTATATATATGTATATACATATAATTTTTTTAAAATATTTTTATTTATATATAGGTATATATATATAGTGATATATATATATTTATATATATATAGATATATATTATTTTGTTCTATATTTTGAGATATATATATATATATATATATATATATATATATATATATATATATATCATACACAAGTGCAGCCAACCCCCGTCTTGTTTTTATTATATATATATATATATATATATATAAAAAACACGAGGGGTATATACTATATATATATATATATATATATATATATATATATATATATATATATATATATATATATATATATATATATATATATATATAGCACACCTATATATAAATAAAAATATTTTTAAAAATTATATAGATATATACGAAAGTAATCGCTTCGATATTCATTACGGCTGAGGCAGCACCGAGCAAGTACAAGACCGGTAAATTGAGTGCGGATTTTCCAGGATTATATATATACACATACATATATATATATATATATATATATATATATATATATATATATATATATATATATATATATATATATATATATATATATATATATATATATATACACACACACACATATTAATTCTACATATATATTTATGTAATATTTTTACATAATTAGGTATCTTAATTAATTACAATTAGCGGGACCTGCCTGACAACCCATGTCGAAAGTAAAGGGAATTTAATTTGCTAGTACTATATTTAACCCTATAACTTTCCAAGACACCATAAAACCTGTACATGGGGGGGTACTGTTCTACTCGGGAGACTTCGCTGAACACAAATATTAGTGTTTCAAAACAGTAAAATGTATTACGATGATATCGCCAGAAAAAGTGAAGTTTTTTGCATTTTTCACGCACAAACAGCACTTACACGGACGATATTATTGCTGCATACTTTTTACTGTTTTGAAACACAAATATTTGTGTTCAGATAAGTCTCCCGAGTACAACAGTACCCCTCATGTACAGGTTTTATGGTGTTTTCAAACGTTACAGCGTCAAATATAAGGCTTGTGTTACAGTTTTTTCACATTAAAATTCGCCAGATTGGTTACGTTGCCTTTGAGACCATATGGTAGCCCAAGAATGAAAATTACCCCTATGATGGCATACCATTTGCAATAGTAGACAACCCAAGGTATTGCAAACGGGGTATGTCCAGTCTTTTTTAGTAGCCACTTAGTCACAAACACTGGCCAAAATTGGCGGTTTTTGCATTTTCACACAAACAAATACTAACGCTAGCTTTGGCCAGTGTTTGTGACCAAATGGCTACTAAAAAAGACTGGACATACCCCATTTGCAATACCTTGGGTTGTCTACTATTGCAAATGGTATGCCATTATGGGTGTAAATTTTATTCCTGGGCTACTATACAGTCTCAAAGGCAACGTAACCAATCTGGCGAATTTCAATTTCAAATGTAACGTGCTATATTTGACCCTGCAACTTCCCAAAACGCCATAAAACCTGTACATAGGGGGTACTGTCTTACACGTGAGACTTTACTGAATACAAATATGTGTATTTTATTGCAGTAAAAGCAAACAGTATTATGACATTACAAAGAGTAGAGTCAGCGCTAATCAGGAAGGCAGCAGTTCCAAACAAGGACTCCCTCTAATGTCCCTGGAAATAAATAGACAAAGCAAGAAAATGGGGGATGGGTCTGCGCCACTGTGCACAACATATAATGATATTAAGTCCAATAGGATCTATATCGTTGTATCCAAAATTCTACTTTATACGATATCCAGAAGATGTCAATGACATGGAGGATAATCCAAATATATAAAAAGAGTTCTTACTTACAGTTGACAGAGCTTAATCCAGCTCTGGTGTGACTGGCTTACAGCGGTATTATCCCCGCTTGCAGGATATACGGCAAGTGTCCTCTTCTATGTAGTGGCAGGTAACCAAGTTGGAAATAAAAATGGAAACAATAATGGTGCAGTATGTTCCACACATGCGATAAAAAATATAAAATATAATAGATACACTCACATTCGGTAGAGCTTCAGCTAGCTCTAGTTTGTTAGGCGTACAGCGGTATAACCCCCGCTTGTATTATGACATTGACCGTTAAAATGTCATGTAGAACTAAAAAAAAAAAAAAAAACGTATTTTCTCCCATTTTTTTCATATTAAATTATGTTTCATAGCTAAATATTTGATATTAAATGAAAGCCCTGTTTCCCCTGAATAAAATGATATATTATAAGGGTGGATGCATTTAATATGAGGTGAATTACGGTTGGACAGACATGTAGCGCAAATGCCAGGTTTTGTTTACATTTTGTTTTGTTCACAATGTGTACATTTGGCTCCGTCCTTAAGGGGTTAAATATAAAATTAATTATAGAAATCAACACATCTCCTTCAACTGAGCTTCCTGTCAATCTTTGTTATGTGCTCTGTATTTTGCCCCCATTAGTTAGCATAGAGAAAGAACCCAAATACACAATGAGACACACACGGAACATATGGCCATATTTATCTGCCTACATATTTTGCGCACACTCCTACATTCACAAATAAAAAATATGTTGCCCCCATTAGCCAGCATAGAGAGAGCCTATAGTGAAGAGTGACATTAAACCAGCATGCTCTTGTTCTACCTGGATTGAACTGTTTTGCAATGTAATTTACTAACTATTTTAATACGACTATTAAAGAGTATCAACAAGAAAAAGTAAAAAAAAAAAAAAAAAGTTAAAGGTGATTGTTAATGTGTTATTCAATATTGATTGTTAATGTTTTATTCAATGGTGTACTTATAGAGGACTAACAGCTCTCCTTTAAACAATAAGTTACTCTTGCAAAACACAGTGACTTATTATGAAACAGACTAGTGGATTTATTCCTACATAGCTCCAGCTTGTCTGTAAATATTTTTTAACACCATTAGCTACAAAGCCATTTGCAAAAAAATATATATATATATATATATATATATATAAAAAATAGCATCACCAGAATATATAAGTATTTTGTGTGTCCTGGAAAGAAATGCTTAAATGTATTTTTTTGTTTTGAAATACATATATGACACATTATTTCACTGAAAAAATAACAAACATTTTGGTTACACAGGATAACGTTTAACCCCTTAAGACCGGAGGGCGTACTATTACGTCCTCTAATAGGCGGCTCTAAACGCCGCCGGGCGTAATAGTACGCCCTCCGGTCTTTCTGTACTTACCCGGTCGCCGGCGGTCCCACGCCGGCGATCGCGGTGGGGGGGACTCCCAGGGAGCCCCCCGCGCCACGACCGTCCTCCAGGAAGCCCCCCGGCCGTGTGAGAGTGGGGTCCTAGCGAGGACCCCACAATCACATGGCCGGGTATAGCTGGCTTCTGTATTGCCAGCAGGGGGGCTGCCTGTAATTACAGGGGGTCCCCCTGCTGGCTGAAAATAAAAGTAAAATAAGTTAAAAGTGTAAAAAAATAAAATTATATATACTTAGATCATATATATATATTATATATATAGATCAAAGTATATATATACACATATACATACACACATGTACACCGTCTAGGTGTATTTTACTATTAATATATATATAATTATATATATATATTAATATCAAATTACACGTACACTGATACTGATTAAATATATATATATATATAATTATTGTTATATATATATTTATATATATTATAAAAAAAATTAAAATGTAAATACGTTAAAAAATAAAATTACAAAAATAATTAAAAATAAATAATTAAAAAATATATAGATGTGTGTTATTTCATTCTAACTGTATTGTGAAATTAATATATATATATATATATCAAAATACACATAGAACAAAATAATATATATATTTATACACATAAATATATACGTATATATCACTATATATATACCTATATATAAATAAAAATATTTTAAAAAAATTATATAGATATATACATATATATACACATACGTATATATATACATATATTGATTCTACATATATATTTATGTAATATTTTACATAATTAGGTATCTTAATTAATTACAATTAGCAGGACCTGCATGACAACCCATGCCGAAAGTAAAGGGAATTTAATTTGCTAGCACTATATTTAACCCTATAACTTTCCAAGACACCATAAAACCTGTACATGGGGGGTACTGTTCTACTCGGGAGACTTCGCTGAACACAAATATTAGTGTTTCAAAACGGTAAAATGTATTACAAAGATGATATCACCAGTAAAAGTGACGTTTTTTGCATTTTTCACGCACAAACAGCATTAAACGGACAATATTATTGCTATGATACTTTTTACTGTTTTGAAACACAAATATTTGTGTTCAGTGAAGTCTCCCGAGTACAACAGTACCCCTCATGTACAGGTTTTATGGTGTTTGCAAAAGTCACAGCGTCAAATATAAGGCTTGCGTTTCATTTTTTTCACATTAAAATTCGCCAGATTGGTTACGTTGCCTTTGAGACCCTATGGTAGCCCAAGAATGAAAAGTACCCCTATGATGGCATACCATTTGCAATAGTAGACAACCCAAGGTATTGCAAACAGGGTATGTCCAGTCTTTTTTAGTAGCCACTTAGTCACAAACACTGGCCAAAATTGGCGTTTTTGCATTTTTCACACACAAACAAATACTAACGCTAACTTTGGCCAGTGTTTGTGACCAAATGGCTACTAAAAAGACTGGACATACCCCATTTGCAATACCTTGGGTTGTCTACTATTGCAAATGGTATGCCATTATGGGTGTAAATTTCATTCCCGGGCTTCTATACAGTCTCAAAGGCAACGTAACCAATCTGGCGAATTTCAATTTCAAATGTAACGTGCTATATTTGACCCTGTAACTTCCCAAAACGCCATAAAACTTGTACATAGGGGGTACTGTTTTACACGTGAGACTTTGCTGAATACAAATATGTGTATTTTATTGCAGTAAAAGCAAACAGTATTATGACACTGACCGTTTAAATGTCATGTAGAACAAAAAAAATCCAATAAAATCGTATTTTCTCCCATTTTTTTCATATTAAATTATGTTTCATAGCTAAATATTTGATATTAAATGAAAGCCCTGTTTCCCCTGAATAAAATGATATATAATAAGGGTAGGTGCATTTACTATGAAAGAGGTGTATTACGGTTGGACAGACATGTAGCGCAAATGCCAGGTTTTGTTTACATTTTGTTTTGTTCACAACGTGTACATTTGGCTCCGTCCTTAAGGGGTTAAAAAAATAATTACTGAAATAATGAAGTTATGGATAAGTAAACAGAGAATATCTAGCCTTTATATTTTCTCCACATATTATATAATCCTTTCATATGCACTGACATGCATGTCTGCACACACTGACACACACATACACACACATATATGCAGACACTGATAAACGTACACACACACACACAAACACACTGACTCACAAATTCAATCAGATTCAGGCGCACATTCAGTGTGTGTCTGACAGGGTGTATATGGCTGTGTGCATTTCTGACTGAGTGTGTCTGGCAGGGCACTGTGTTTCTAAGTGTGCCTGTCTGGCATTGTGTATATGTGTTTGTACCTGGCATTGAATATTTTTATATGTGTGTGTATATTTGTGTGTGTATATATATATTAATGAGTGTGTCTGGAATGCATATATCTGCATGGTTGTCTGTGAATGTATCTATGTCTGTGAGCATGTGTATATATGTGCCTGAGAGTTTATGTGTCTGAGAGCTGCTTGTGATGTGTTGTGTGTATAGGAGACTTCTTGTGGTCTTTGAAATCTGTGTGTATTGTGTGTTTATGGGGGCCACTATGTGTATTGCAGTTATTGAGTGTATGGGTGGACTGTGTGTTGGGGAGAGGAGGGAGAGGAAAGGGTAACTTTTGGGTGGATAGTGATTGTGAGGATGTGAATCTGTGTGGAGAGTCTGTGTTTATGTGTCCAGCCTCTACACATATTTTACATGTCTCCCAACTGTCCTGATTTTGACTGCGGTCGAGTTCCCGACATTCACTGCACAAGCGCGTTATTAAAAGTGTTTGTGCTGTGTTTAGGACACTACGACACATTCAGTGCTCCTTGCATGTCTTGCCCTCACGGTGCAGGCTAGAATGATTGTCCTTTTAAGAAGGGAACAAAGAAAGGAAAGGCATATGTTTTTAGGTCATAGACTACCTGGAGCATGATTTATAAAGTAATTTACATTAGTAACCCATGTCTAGAATGCTCATAAATTTACAGAAGCTAACATTACAGGCAAAAAACATTTTTTATTTTGCATTGTTCTGTTTATTCATAGATGCTGAAATCTTCTAGAACCAGGCAGTATATTTTCATGTTTTTGCATATTTCTGCAAAAGTAAAATTCTACTGAGGACACAGCACTGATATAGTAGTAGTTATGTCAGGAGGCCAAAGATGTACCTAACAAATGGTTAATTTCTAAAACAAATGTTTATAACTTGCTATGTAAGAAATATTATTAAAAATGGTGTATATTTTTAGGAACATGATCACTTGGGGTACATGCTGAGAGGGAATTTATATTAGTAAGACTTGTAAACTTACATATTTTTAAAACAAAATATATTTTTTGATAAGATATGTGTGGCAAAATAGATAAATAAAAGTGGTCAAATTCATTGCTTGTATTTGTAAAAAACAAAACCAAAAACAAACATGGAATTTCTGGAAATGAAGCTTTCTGAAAAAAAGATATCTGTATTCAAATATAATGTTTAGATACACCAAGGAAAGTAAATGGCATCCACTTTAGTTTTGCATTGCTTTGAATTGCAAAACAAAATTTAACACAAGTATACACATTGGGCTGATTCTCGTAGCAAAGTAAGGGTTTACTTTATTTACTTATAGCACTTCCTCCACTGAAGTTTATGGGACAATTGCTTACTCCCATACTCTGCTATACGAATCCAGTCCATTGTTAGTAGGGAAGGAGTTAAACCATTCTCTAAACGGCATAGCAGCAACACAATTTCTTAAAGGAAAATATAATTTGCAAGCACATTTTAACCTTTTATAATATGTGCTATTGAGTATCTCAGACTACTCAGAAACCTTCAAAGGACACTGTAGGCACTATAACAATTTAATCTTGTTAGATCAGATATGGTGCCTTGAGTCCTCTGGGACTGTCCCTCTTCTTAGTGTTAAACCATTTAACAGTAAATAAAGCTACTAAGGTGGATTTGACTTAAATCATTATTTGAATCACTAGTCAGTAAGACATAAAGACTCATTCTTGCTAGTTGTTATAATCTTTAATACTTGAACCAGATGAAGAGTTCAAGAGAAAAGGAGAGGTGGCCAACAAATATAATAATCCTACGGGACAGAGTAGGGTGTAACCCTAATGTGGTAGATATTTATGGAAAAGAGGAGAAAATCTGTCCTATATAGTATTAATCCAAAGGAATTATAAAGATACAGAAGAGCAGTTAAAAAAAATATTATTTATTGGTTGTTATACAACTTTAAAATACAAAATAAAAACAAGAAAGGAGAGGAGAGGGAAAAGGGAACAAATGAGAACATAGGCAGAAAGTTCCCTAGTAAGAGAAACAAAACTTACAATGTAGTTAGAGATGTGACATTGTATCACATGGATAACTTTGATGCCGAAATGTAACTAAACAGCTGTTACATAAAAAGCGGCTATTCAGAAACGATTGGATCCACTAAAAATAGTTAAAAGTTGTTAGAGTCCTACAGTAATGTGAAAAATAATTAATTGAATCACCAGGGCACAACTTATATATATATGAAACCCTGCTCATTACAGTATCATAGGTAGAACTCTAAAAAGAAAAGATATAGGTAGGTAGAAAGGTGCCTTCATGGACACCTAGTATAGTAAAGAGGTAGATACGAAGAATAAGATGAAGTACCTATGTATACTCTGACATGGCAACAATCGTGCCAAATTTCTAATGAAAAATACTCTGATTAGTAAGAGAGATTTATACAGATTTACTGAGGCAGAAAATATCTCTCATGTATCCTGTCTAGCTTCTAAGTAGGTCGGCAAAAACTAAATAAGCCGATAATGCAAAGGAGCGGACAGGGTAATAAAGCAAGCCAATATACGTCCGGTAAAAAAATCAGCCCGGAATACGCCCATATAAATCAGGTTAATGTCAGCCCGAGATAAAGTCTGCCTCCTGTATCTTCTGACTTCTAGATAGATCAATAGGAGGTATGCTAATCGAGTAATTAAAGAGACTGATAGATTTAACTATCAGGCTCCATACGAATGGCTTGTATGAATAGCTGCCTGAAATAAAGACTGCCTGCTATATTAGAAAGATCTCAAAGGATCAGTAAAAGATATACTCGCCGATCAGGCTAAAAATCAGGTAAGTTAACTGATGCACCCACTAACAATAGATTCAGAGGGTGTCAGCCTAAGGTACACGGGGTGTCAGCCCGTCACCATAAATAGGGTAAGTATCGACCCGTCAATCCAACCCGACGCGCGTTTCACCTTGGTTAGAGGCTCATCAGTCCACATTACTGTAGGACTCTAACAACGTTTAACTATTTTTAGTGGATCCAGTCGTTTCTGAATAGCCGCTTTTTATGTAACAGCTGTTTAGTTACATTTCGGCATCAAAGTTATCCCTGTGATACACTGTCACATCTCTCACTACATTGTAAGTTTTGTTTCTCTTACTAGGGAACTTTCTACCTATGTTCTCATCTGTTCCCTGTTCCCTCTCCTCTCCTTTCTTGTTTCTATTTTGTATTTTAAAGTTGTATAACAACCAATAAATAATAATTTTATAACTGCTCTTCTGTATCTTTATAATTCCTTTGGATTAATACTATATAGGACAGATTTTCTCCTCTTTTCCATAAACAGATGAAGAGTTCATATTAAAAATAATGAACTTTTCTGATTAGTTTAAGGTATATCTGAACTCACTTTGTTACACACCATTAGAAATACATAGATAATGAAGAGATTATTGTCTCTAGTTTAATAGGTGAATCACTCATACATCGAGAACAACTTAAATTGTTTTATCTAACTAAAATAGTAACATTATAAAGCAAACATCAATGTTTGTTAAAGTGGTTGAACAAAATATCTGAGAAAAAAAACCCTGTAATCTACAATGGTTTGTCCTCTTGCCTGGGTCTCTACCATTCGCCAAGCCTTCTCTGATGCTGGATGATGTGGATCGGACTTCTGCAGAGCTGCAGAGTGTGCAATTCGATCCATCGGTCATTCATGGACTGAGAGAGTCAACTGAGTGCCTTCAGCCACTGAATGACCCTCTGTACACATAATTGCCATTAGCCAGCCTGGAACTCATGCTTTGGGCTGACTAACAGTGTACTAATAATGCTGCTGGAGGTGGAGTTACACCTTGGACAGCAATATAAAATATCTCAGCATGTGCAGAGTTTCATATTGAAAAGCTGCACATATAGATTCCAAGCACCATGCAGTAAATGTCTTGCCAACCATATAAGTCTAAAAAATAATATCTTTGTGTGCTTTTTGGAATTCAGTGTTCTTAAACAAAAAAAGTGGTATTTTCACTTTCACGGTTATCAAAAAGTTTGAATTTATACATGTAAAACCTCATGGAGACTATGTTGGAATTTTACTGAAATTCAGTAGGATCAAACACATCATAGCACATAGCTGAAACTCATTTTCCTCATGTATGATGTCATGTTTCTTATGGCTTCATTTACCAAAAGGTGCACCTGAACTTTATGACTGCACAGAAGTGATAAATGCACAGGTACATATATTTACTCCACCATGATGTCAGCATAGAAGTAGGCTATCACCTTGGTGAAGTGTCTCTTAAAGTGACAATGTCACTTTAACAAATATTGTTAGTGACAAACTCTAAATCCAACAACGGAAGCCCCAAACCATCTCTTTGGGAAGACAAACTGAAGACTATCCATAATGGTCTATGGGCATTTTTGGATAAGCTTTTCAAATATTATTTTTAGATAAACATTTAAAATGATTTCATATTTAGAAAATATTGAAATATTTTAATGTTTTATATGTCACTATACAGTGATATCGTTTTTTAAAATAGAATATATATTTTGATATTTTGAAAACATAAGTTTAAAAGTTTATTCAAAATATCAAACAATTTGAAAGACTAATTCAAAATGATTAAATTGAGGCCAATATCTCTCTTCTTTCTAATGTATCTGTAGTTATGCTAAAATTGTTGCTGATATGTTGTATTGTTTGATATTAAACTTAATTTGACATCAAACAATGAGAATGGTTACAGTGACAGTTAATATAAATTACTTTGTCTTAAATGGATAATACGTACAGCAAACATAATAAGTAATATCTTGTTTTTGTTGTGCAAAAAATTAAAACTTGCTTGCACCTTTTATTTCCATATTAGCATGGGGTTTCTGGAAAATACTGAAAGTTGTACAAATTATCCAAATGAAAGGAACAAGATATATTTATGCATGCACTTGTGAGTTCCATTCACCTGCATAATTGTTTCCCATTTTTTTAAAAAAAATAATTTGATTAAATAACAGTAATTATGGTATAATAAATCTATAGAAACATAGAATGTGACGGCAGATAAGATCCATTCGGCCCATCTAGTCTGCCCAATTTTCTAAATACTTTCATTAGTCCCTGGCCTTATCTTATATCTAGGATAGCCTTATACCTATCCCACGCATGCTTAACCCCTTAAGGACACATGACATGTGTGACATGTCATGATTCCCTTTTATTCCAGAAGTTTGGTCCTTAAGGGGTTAAACTCCTTCACTGTGTTAACTTCTACCACTTCAGCTGGAAGGATATTCCATGCATCCACTACCCTCTCAGTAAAGTAATACTTCCTGATATTATTTTTAAACCTTTGCCACTCTAATTTAAGACTATGTCCTTTTGTTGTGGTAGTTTTTCTTATTTTAAATATTGTCTCCTCCTTTACTGTGTTGATTCCCTTTATGTATTTTTAAATGTTTCTACCATATCCCCCCTATCTCGTCTTTCCTCCAAGCTAGACATGTTAAGTTCCTTTAACCTTTTCTGGTAAGTTTTATCCTGCAATCCATGAACCAGTTCAGTTGCCCTTCTCTGAACTTTCTCCAAAGTATCAATATCCTTCTGAAGATACAGTCTTCAGTACTGCGTACAATAATCTCACTGGAGTCTAATGAGCATGCCCTTGCATGACATCATAAATCCACACATGTTAAATAATTATTCTATTGAATTAAACGACTATCTAAAAAAAAATGGGCTGAAATAACCAAGCCACTTCTTGTACAATAGTGTAGGTAAACTAAATGGTTCAGAGCCCTCGGAAAACATGGTTAAGAGGGAAAACTATATTGTCAGTTATTTATGTTTATTTGTTTTACTGTTTTAAATGCAGTTTTCATTTTTTTAAAGCCTAATGTTCATGGGAGCTGGATTGCCTTCTTAATTTCTTTTAGCAACAGATGGATGACAACGTAATATTTTACCTATTTGTTTGACAAAGGCTTACCCTTCAGGATTACACATTCATACACATACTCTGTCAGTTTATGATTCATCTACACTACAGAAAAATAGAAAACACTAGCACACAAACAATATATGAATAGTCTTAGGATTTATTTTATGTACTTTTTAATATTTTGAAAGCATATTTTGCTCATCTGCACACATTTAATTACTTCCACTGGCATTTGTAGGTATTCTTTATGACTCAATATGTCCTTCTTCAGATACCCGAGATTTGGCTAGGAGCATCAGATTAGACAAAGGATGAACGAACATTTCTAAATCGCTTTGCGAAGCTCTATGAGTGACTGTGACTCAGAGGCTACGTATTTGTTAGCCTTCTATATTTATGCCCGTCTGCATCACTCCTAACAGAGAAGCCAATTAAAAGTAGGAGGAATCTCTAATGTGTGTTACACAGATCCCAAAAAGGCTTTTCGATTAAAACAATGTGTTACATCTGTCATTATTTTCTTTGGATCAAGTCAGAGTAATATTCAGGTGGGAGCAGTATTTCACTCAATAGTTAGTGTAAATAGTCTTGCATTAATCCATAGCAACATCTTAATTTAAGATTGTGTGGAATGTTTCCTTTTCCTAAAATCTATAAATTCTATCTGTACTTTTTTTTTTGTAATATGTGAAAACTACATTGAAAAAAGTTTATTTACTTGCTAGGTTATTTTCTGAATTCCAATTTGTAGATAATTTGGATTTAAAATTTGAATGGTAAATCTAAATCCAAGTCACACTATGACTATTGCTGATTTGGATTTTTTTTTTTTTTTTTTGCCTATATTTTTCCGTATGGGTTTTAAATCATTGCAATTTGGAATTCAGTGAATACTCTTATAAAAGGGAATTGCATTATCTTGACAAGGAAGTTGCAAAGTGTAAGGATAAATACACATATTGGAAATATTTGTCCATCTCTATTAAGACAGAAATTTTGCAATTCCCTTGTCAACTTACCACAATTCACTGCTTAGTAAATAAACAACAGTAGATGAGATATCTAAATGTGGTCCAATAGTTGCCCATGTACCACTCATATTGCATTAGTTAAATTCGGAATTAAAGGCAAGTTTAGGAGTGTGACATATGTTTTGTGCATATTGCTATTGCTCTAGATGAATGACAGCAAATAGAAAATATATCAAAATCACATATTAAGTCACTTAAATGCAAACTCAAACGGAGAGAGAGGATGTGGAAGATACCCAAGATCAAAGCACAACAGATGTACCAAATATGTTGAAATCTGTTACGTGGGAGGATGAAAAAAAAGAAAAGTAGATGAATCAAGTTCATTAAGCTTTAATGAATATTGTAGGCAGGCACTGTGCATTGTGAAAATTAAAGATCTTGTCTGATGTATGTAAATGGTCAACAGTGCCTTAGGCTGAACTATTTTATATAGAATTCTATATGTCTATAAAAACAAGAAGTAATAATAATAAGTAACATATTTGAAATAAAATCTGCATTCAGATTGGTTTCTTGTTTTAATTTTTTTGTGTGTTTTTTTTTTTTTGATTATACAATTCAAATCGTAGATCATAGTCATGGTAACTGACCAGAATAACTCATAGCATTTATAAATACATGCAAGTTGAACTTCCTGGTTTTATTATAATATACAGTTATGATATGCTAGAATCATGGGTCCCCAAGCTCGCTGGTATTGATACTATCTTCATTCACACAAATACAAGGCAAGAGTACACCTATTAAGATAGATTTCCTAAGCTGTCACCAATCAAGGTATTAAAGGACCACTATAGTGCCAGGAAAACATACTCGTTTTCCTGGCACTATAGAGCCCTGAGGGTGCCCCCACCCTCAGGGTCCCCCTCCTGCCAGGCTGGATGGAGAGGAAAGGGTTAAATCTTACCTTTTTTCCAGCGCCGGGCTGGGGACTCTCCTCCTCCTTTCCCCGTCATCGGCTGAATGCGAATGCGCGGCAAGAGCCGCGTGCGCATTCAGCCAGTCTCATAGGAAAGCATTCACAATGCTTTCCTATGGACGCTGGCATCTTCTCACTGTGAAAATCACAGTGAGAAGCGCAGAAGCGCCTCTAATGGCTGTCTCATTGATTAACCCATAGTTTCTCTGAAACTGCTATGTTTATAGCAGAAAGGGTTAATCCTAGATGCACCTCGCACCCAGACCACTTCATTAAGCTGAAGTGGTCTGGGTGCCTATAGTGGTCCTTTAAAGGGTTACTCCAGCCACCATGACTACTTCAGTGATTTGAAGTGTTCATGGTGTTAGGCATATTTATGATACTGGCACTTGTGTGCTGGGGGCTAGTTGCACCCCCAGCACACGTGACATTGGCGGCCCAGAACTCTGTTTCAGGATGCCTACTGTCAATTCTGTGCATAGAATAAATCTGTTGTCAGCGCGCACTGCACACTGCACACTGCACACTTTAAAATCTTCCTGCAAAGAGAAGCTAGCTTTTACTTCCTAGCATCCCTCCATGTGTGCGCTGCCTCCATTGCAGATTGCAGGCAGTTATTTACAGAAAAAAACAAAATCCTCCCTACCTTCACCTCACTACTGCTTCCCTCCACTTCCCTCTCTCCTCTTTCAGGTCTGAAGCATGCGCATGCGCTCTAAGCCACCACTTCTCTATTAGATGTGATGTGAAGACTGTTTTACAGCAATTGAAGCAGGGGGACCTTATCTATCGTGCCCAAACGGCATTTCACACAGAAAAGGCCACCCCACTCCAAAGCATTGAAGTAACCCTTTAATTAATTAAAAACATGCCCACTGTCAGTCTGTGATGGACCCAGAGATTTTAAGAAACTAATTGCCTTATTCTTTCTCCTACTTTACTACTAATCATGGATATATAGTTACAAATATGTCACATTTTTAACCTGTCACCTTAAAAAAAAAGATGAATGAATTAATATATAAACCTACACACTTGATAACATAATCCACAACAAAAATCCTATTTTTCTGAATGTCAGGAATGTTCAAATTACCCTTTGAGTTTTGGATAATTCTGTCTTACACTCTGACTAGCTTATTTTGCAGCTAGCCAATCACTGATTGCCCATTGTTCAGTGATTTCTATGGAAGAATTTACATGAAGCAACCATTGTGAGGACATGAACATAATTATTCGCTTCAATTCAGTTGTGTGAGTGCATCTCATTAACTTTTGGTACAAATGGGAAAAGATGATCTGGTGCATTGAACATGTACACATGGCTGAGTGGATTTAATACATGACTTCTTGCTGGGAGTCTATAGGAAATGGGAAGCTCTCCCCTTGAAAGTAATGGAAGACTATTGGCTTAGGTATGTTCTTTGATGGCACATCACAACAGAAGCAGCAGATCCTGAGGATTTGCTGCAAACCTGGGACATTCAAAGCAGAATATATTTATCTATTTTAACTATCAAAGATATTTATTGCGCAGGTCACCTAGTGGAGGTGGTCCAGAGACGCATGGAGGCAGGCAGAGGCGGTCCAGAGGGGCATAGAGATGGGCAGAGGCGGTCCAGAGAGGTATAGACGCAGGACTCAGGATACACAAAGTGAGTGGAGTCTGAGTCTGGAGGCAAATAGTGTTTTTTTTAAAAAACAGGGGCAGGGGTTTAATAGAAGTGGGGGCTGTGGTTTTGTAAAGGGGGAGTTGGGGTTTAATAGAGGTGGGGGCTGGGATTTTGTACAGGGTGGGGTTTAATAGAGGGGGGCTTGGATTTTGAATAGGGGTTGGGTTTTAATAGAGGTGGGGGCTTGAGTTTTGAACAGGTGGGTTGGGGTTTAATAGAGGGGGGCTTGGATTTTGAATAGGGGGTTGGGTTTTAATAGAGGTGGGGGCTTGAGTTTTGAACAGGTGGGTTGGGGTTTAATAGAGGTGGAGGCTTGGGTTTTGTACAGTGTGTTGGGGTTTAATAGAGGAGTGGGCTGGGGTTTTGAACAGGGGGGTTGGGGTTTAATGGAGATGGGGTTGGGTTTTGCAAAGGGGGGTTGAGGTTTAATAGAGGTGGGGGCTGGGGTTTTGAATAGGGGGTTGGGGTTTAATACAGGTTGGGGGCTTGTTTTTTTTACAGGGGGTTGGGGTTTTATAGAGGTGTGGGCTGGGGTTTTGTACAGGGGGTTGGAATTTAATAGAGGTGGTGGTTGGGGTTTGTACGGGGTGGGGTTTAATAGAGGTGGGGGCTGGGGTTTTGTACAGGGGGTTGAGGTTTAATAGAGGTGGGGGCTGTACAGGGTTTTTTGATTTAGTAGAGGTGGGGGCAGTGGTTTTGTAGAGGGGGCTGGAGTTTTGTAGAGAGGTGCTGGGGTTTTGTAGAAATTGGATGGGGGGCAGTAGATTGTAAATGTGCCGAGGGGAAGCGGGTTATCAGTCACCACCACTTTCAAGCCCAACAGCCCAGTAAGACTCCATCCAGGCTCTATTAGACTCCATCAGAGTCTTTAATGAAGATTGGAAGGGCCTTATAAATAAATATGCTTTAATTATCAAATAAGATATAACAAAATAATATATTATATATATAT
The DNA here is from genome assembly GCA_933207985.1 of Pelobates cultripes. Lineage (NCBI taxonomy): Eukaryota > Metazoa > Chordata > Amphibia > Anura > Pelobatidae > Pelobates > Pelobates cultripes. Next base: position 19,975 of record CAKOES020000492.1, read on the forward strand.
ATATATCATACAAAATACAATAAGCGCACTTGCTTATTCACTAAACAATTATTTCAAGTTTTACAGATTGTAGTAGTTTTATTTAAAAACACATCACCTTGGCAAAAAATAATGGGGGTTTAGTTACATTATATGATCATATATTGCATAAGCCTGCACACAAATAAAACTATTATTGTTTAGTGAATAAGCATGTTCAAGTGAGTGCAGCACTCTTGGTTTTATATATATATATATATATATATATATATATATATATATATATATATATATATATATATATATATATATATATATATATATATATATATTTGTGTTAGGGACAAATAGCTGTATATGGAGTAAAGTTCCAGCATAAGCATAGGATAGTATAAAGGGAGTAAATCGGTTGTGGTGTGCCGAGACCGACGATACGGTAGGTCTGTAAATAAAGAGGGCCCACCAAGGAGTAAGAAAGTAAAGTAAAGAAAAGAAAAAGTGTTGAAAATGAGGAGTGGTGGGAGGGTCAGTCTGATGCTGACCTCAAGCGATATGGAGTCAGGTAAGGGGTGTCCCTTATATAGGGGAGTGAATTAATTTAAGCCCCTCCCACAATTACAGGCCAAATGGCCTTAATACTTGTGTAAGGGGCAAATAGCCGTATATGGAGTAAGGTTCCAGCATAAGTGTAGGATAGTATAAAGGGAGCAAGTCGGTTGTGGTGTGCCGAGACCAACGATACGGTAGGCCTGTAAATAAAGAGGGCAAAAATCAAAGATTTAATACAGTCAACAAATATATACCAATTAACCAGACATTTCCTTAAATGCCTTATTTAATTCCTGGAAGGATTTTGAAGGTAGGAGTCTAGGATCACAACTGGACACCATTTGTTGTGGGTAGGATAGTATGTTATCTCTACTGTTGGTGCGTGTTGACTCGTTTTGGAATGCGGTAGATATCCCTGTGACAATACCAATGTGTTTGTGCGCCATGCTGTAAATGGTGGAGATTGGGAAAGCCCAAGTAAAAACCCCTCTGCAAATCTTGGCTATGAGTGTGTTTACAGCCGATGGTTCTGTTGTGCTGACTGTAAGTGAGAGCATGCTATATTCCTTTAAGGTATATTTATGATACCTGTATGGGAGCCCTCTGAAGCTCCAAATCTTTAGTAAATCTACTACAAGTCTGGAAGGGTGATGAGTCAGTAGTGATGAAAAATGCATTGGTGTGTACAGATGGTGAGTATGTTTTTTGTAAGTTGTATTGGGACACATGGTTTGTCAAGTGCCCTGAACCATTTGAACATATACACAACAGTCTATATGCACTGCAACTACACATACCAATTGTCTCTGGTAGTTCGCTCTGTTCTACCAGTGGTGCTGGTACCTGGAGCCTGAGAGTGCTCGTCCGTTTGCTTGGGACAAAATCCCTTCTGTATGGGTACCTGCACAAATAAAACATCTCTACATATGCCAAATGCCAACACAACTCAGGGATGGTCAGTTTCCGATTTACCTGGAATCCCTGGATCTGACCATCACGGATACATCGTCATACATATATATGCTTTGTTTCCCAATGTGCTGGGATCATATGTGCAGGGTTAAAGACTTGTGTGTCATAAGAATTGGTTGTACCAACCGAGTTTCGGTTGGTGCTGGTTGTATGGTAGAGGGAGGCCCAGCCTATGTGAGTGCTGAGGTGACTGATTCGAGATTTGCCAGTCTGTCGTTAATTTTCTCATGGAGTTCATGAGTGAGGCTAGCATGGCCTAGGATGGCCATTGGTACAGATGTTAAGTTGACATTTTTTACCTTTCAGGATATCTCTGTTACTGTGTGCTGGGATCATATGTGCAGGGTTAATGTGCTGAGTGTCAGGAGAGTTGATTGTACAAGGTAACTGAGTTTCGGTTGGTGCTGGTTGTACAGTATCGTGAGGCCCAGCCTTGTGAGGGCTGGGGTGACTGACTCGAGATTGCCAGTCTGTCGTAGCATGGCCTGGGTGTCACCTGAGTTGGTTTTGCTGGGCCCTTCCCCCACCTCCGTGTTGTCCGTTGATGTGCGGAGGAGTTTAAATAACTCTGCTTTCTTTGCTGTGGCAGGGTAGGGGGTTTGTCACCTTCTTAGGTCGGTGGTAATGTGTGGGATCGTCCAGGATCTGATTGATGCTGGTCTAGCAACATCTCCTCTGCTTGAAGGTGTATCGATTCTAGCCGGGGTGCTAGGAAGAGGTAATTCTTCCCCACCTTCTTCAGACATACTTAAATAACAATAAAGATTGCAGTTATTATGTGTACTGGCTTGCTAGCTAAGCCGTAAGGCAAAATGATTAGGCTTGGTGTTTTTTGGTGACTGGTGAGGCCCTGCTAGTTGCCAAGTGGCTTGAGAGGCTCTATCGATGCGTTGGCACGAGGGGATTTTTTGTGGCCACCAAACGTTGTGGCAGGATGTTGACCTCTTGGTGACAGTAACCAGAAAATAGGAAGGGGAGTGACAGGTGAGGCCCTCTCTATGATACAATGTGAGGCAGCTATCTCACGAGTGGCCCGAGGGGTGTATGCCTCCAAGTGTAAGGCAGGGTGTTGGCCTCACGGGACGACTAACCGAAGCGTAATGTAGAGAATAAAGGGGGGTAATACCTATGAACCCTAGAACCCTAATTGCCAGAACGCTATTACTATTCCAGGGAAGGTAAGATATGGATAACTACGTGACCAGGTGTACATACCTGGTAGTATGGTATTGAACCTGACAATCCATATAGGTTTTTTAGTAGTACCTGTAACCTGAATGGATAAACCGTATGGCATAAGTAAATATGGCATAGACCAAGCTTATCTTAATACGTGCAGTATATGTGAAAAGTAAAGTGCCGTGATGTGTAAATATTAAACATCATATCGATACTGGTTAAATATGTATCAATCTTAATCCATTAAGTGCCGTATTTATAAGTGATAAAGTGGTCTGGCCCCACCTTGTATGTTGTATGTCCCCTTGCTAGGGGAAAGTCTGTTGTGTGAGCAGCGTGCTGTGTAAAAATGTGTTTGTGAACTATATTACCGGTTACGTATATGCAGATGTGTCTGCTACTGTGTAATAATATGTGTATTTATACCAGATCTTTATATACTACTTGCTATGTGAATTGCTGTATGTCTTATTGACCGGTCAGTGAACATGGTGTTGAAAAATGCAAGAGCACTTGAGATCTGCTGAGTGCCCTATAGGTGGCAGTGTAGTTGGATATTGATTAGTATGTGAAATGTTTGTCTGTTGACCTATAGGGGTCAGTGTTTTGGTGTTTGTAAAACCCCATGAAAATTGTCAATGTATATGACAGACCTGTAGGTGGCAGTGTCGGTAGAACCACTGTTATTCTTGATGTGAACTGTCAATTATTTGTGAATTAAATATGAAATTGAGCCCGTGTGGGAGTTTAATGTATGGTATATGGTTATGTTTAAAACAATCTTATGTGTAATTTATATTTGGCTGTAAAATTGTATATGACATGTGAAGACAGCTGTTGCTTTTGACCAGTAGGGGTCAGAAATGCTGATTGCATGGTGAAATTCCCCTTAATTCAAAATGCAAGGTTAACCTGAGATTTTAAGGGTGACCTGTAGGGGTCAGAGTGGTTATGTGAACACTTGTTCGTGAACTATTCACCAGCGTTATAGAAGTATTAAGACAGGGAAACGAACAGTGCCGTTCGACAATATACCATATGTGAACATAATAGCCTAATAACAGTCATTGTAACAAACCAATGTTCTGTACGTGGGTTTTAAAAGCACGAAACGTGTTTTTAGTACCATAGTAAATGCATGAACTAGTTCCCGTTCGGTAGAAATTGCACGAACCGTGAGCCTGGTATGTCAGGGAAACAAAACGAAATGAGTAGTGCTTCTGTTCGTGAGATTAGAAATGCACGCACGGAATTGCCTAGTATGTTAGGCAATTGAAACAGAAGGTGTTCCCGTTTGGGAGTACGCTAATGCTCGAAATGCCAGTGACAGCTATAAACAAGTGAGTTTAAACGAATGATATGCATGAACATGCAATGGTTTTAGAACAGACTTAGACGAATGCAGCCGTAAAGTGAGAATCTGACCCATGCATGGTGCCGTGGGACTGATGCCTGGCGTAACAGGTAGGTCGACTTACGGTTTGTGAGTCACTTGGACGCTATCCGCGGCGATGGATTGAAGAAAGACGCTAGTCGGACGGAAAAGCCTGTGCCTGGATTCCTGACACAGCTCAGCTTAGAAAACCTCATGGAATAACCAGTTAAAATGGCGTCTGGATGATCCGGAAGTGGAAATCATTCTGATGCTGACCTCAAGCGATATGGAGTCAGGTTATATAGGGTAGTGAATTAATTTAAGCCCCTCCTACAATTACAGGCCAAACGGGCTTAATACATATATATGTTTGGGAGTCTAGACAACTCCTTGGTTTTGCACCCCTCCCTTTCACAGGTGCCTCATTCCAGGGCCCTATTTAGCCTTTACTGCAGAGAGCCCCAGATGGAATTTTTTCCCCAAGTAAGTGGGTTAATCTTATAAGAGCAGACATTAGGCAGTTAGAGTGGGACCTGCCAATGATGGGGTACATTGACTTTGTGGCAGGCTTATGCAATGAATGCTCAAATACTGCAACTAAACCCCCATTATTGTTGCCTAGATTAGGTGTTTTTAAAAAAAATAAAAAATAAAATCTGTCAACTTCCAGACCGGGTGCAGTCCCAGGGCTCCAAATATCCAACTGGTAGTATCAAAGGTTGCACTCACGGATTCATTAAAAAGTAACTCTTATTGAATTGTCCTAAAAAAAAAAAAATCGACGTTTCAGTCCTGCTCAAGGACTTTCATCAGGATTATGTAAACAGCATATAACAAACAATTAGACAATATATAAGATACAATAAATTACAAATAGACTCACCGCAGGTGCTCCGTGCTAAGACCGGCGTCCAGACCGTAAGTGTGCGCATGTGCGGGAAAACTCCGCCCCCCAGCGTGACGTCATGCGTACAGCGCCGTCGTTACCATGGTAATGCGGCTAAATGTAATCAATGAAATATTGCAATCTTAAATATGTGAAACAAACATACCAAAACAGTGATCCATATTTAATAATCATGCCATAAGTGACATAATAGTTAGGAACAGCAGTAGCTGGCATAGGATAAGTTTAAATGTGGACTATATGTATAAAAGAAGAAATAAAGTGCTAATGGGTCTTAGAAAGTGCTGGTGCAATATCAAATCTTTGCTTAAAGTGCTATAAACATGCAAGAAACAAAGTGCCAAAGTGCTAATATGAATATATAGTGACCCAGTGCAAATTACATATTCAAGTAATCCCAATGACTAAATGCATATAACAATGAACTAATCGATCAAAAAATTATTCAAAGCTTTTTTTCTTTTGTTCCTCTGTCACTCAAAAATTGTATACCTTCAAAAAATTGTGTACCTTCAAAAAATTAATTAGTGTTACTATTGTATCCTGCATCAGGACATATAAATCAAATTTCTAAAGATAACTGCTGATGCTTACTTACACTAAGTTTGTATACAATATATTAACCAATTAGAGGACGACAGCAAAATCATCATATAAAGATGCATTTAAGGAAACGTTAAATAAAAACATAAGAATAGAATCACACATTAAAAGAACATTAAGGGGCATTCAGGCCAAAATAATTACAAGAAGGAATATAAAGACAAGGCCTCATTTAATCCTTTTGGGGACACAGTGTCCAGCTCAGCTCATGTATCCAATAAGCTTCTTTGTTGAGTAGCATTTTCCCCCTATCACCACCTCTTCTAGGGATAGGGATATGGTCAATGGCCATAAATTTCAATGTGGCGGAGTTTTCCCGCACATGCGCACACTTCCGGTCTGGACGCCGGTCTTAGCACGGAGCACCTACGGTGAGTCTATTTGTAATTTATTGTATCTTATATATTGTCTAATTGTTTGTTATATGCTGTTTACATAATCCTGATGAAAGTCCTTGAGCAGGACTGAAAAGTCGATTTTTTTTTTAGGACAATTCAATAAAAGTTGCTTTTTTTATGAATCCGTGAGTGCAACCTTTGATACTACCAGTTATATATATAAATATATATACAGAGGGGTGCACTCAGCTGAACATGCATAAATGGGGTGCTGCTGTTAGAGTAGGACCTGCCAAAGATGGGGTACATTGACGCTAGTTTCCTAGCTGGTTTCCTAGTAACCACGATATGTCTGTGAGCATCATTACGTCATAACGACACTTGCGGCTTCCCATCACTTCCGGGTTGGAATCAGTTTGCGGCCCACATAAACCTAAACCTTGTTTATTTGGCCCATGTTAGCCTTTGAGTTTGACATGCTTCATC
>CAKOES020000493.1:0-15806 GCA_933207985.1 Pelobates cultripes
AAGGATAGGATTGATGAACATCTAAAAACACATGGCTTTCAAGATCAGAGACAACATGGGTTTACTTCAGGGAGATCATGCCAAACTAATCTTATTGATTTTTTTGATTGGGTAACTAAAAATTATAGATCAGGGTGGTGCAGTAGACATTGCTTACCTAGATTTCAGTAAGGCTTTTGACACTGTTGCACATAGAAGGCTTATCAATAAACTGCAATCTTTAAGTTTGGATTCCAATATTGTTGAATGGGTAAGGCAGTAGCTGAGTGACAGGCAATAGAGGGTTGTAGTTAATGGAATATATTTGGAGCTTGGACTTGTCACCAGTGGGGTACCTCAGGATCTGTACTTGGACCCATTCTCTTTAATATTTTTATTAGTGATATTGCAGAAGGTCTTGATGGTAAGGTATGTCTTTTTGTTGATGATACTAAGATATGTAACAGGGTTGATGTTCCAGGAGGGATAAGCCAAATGGCAAAAGATTTAGGTAAACTAGAAAAATGGTCAGAATTGTGGCAACTGACATTTAATGTGGATAAGTGCAAGATAATGCATCTTGGACGTAAAAACCCAAGGGCAGAGTACAGAATATTTGATAGAGTTCTAACCTCAACATGAGGAAAGGGATTTAGGGGTGATTATTTCTGATGACTTAAAGGTAGGCAGACAATGTAATAGAGCAGCAGGAAATGCTAGCAGGATGCTTGGTTGTATAGGGAGAGGTATTAGCAGTAGAAAGAGGGAAGTGCTCATGCCATTGTACAGAACACTGGTGAGACCTCACTTGTACACAGTACACAGGAGCCGTATCTTCAGAAGGATATTGATACCTTAGAGAGGGTTCAGAAGGGCTATAAACTGGATTTCGTGATTACTTGGATAAAACTTACCAGGAAAAGGTTAAAGGATCTTAACATGTATAGCTTGGAGGAAAGACGAGACAGGGGGGATATGATAGAAACATTTAAATATATAAAGGGAATCAACACAGTAAAGGAGGAGACTATATTAAAAAGAAGAAAAACTACCACAACAAGAGGACATAGTCTTAAATTAGAGGGACAAAGGTTTAAAAAATAATATCAGGAAGTATTACTTTACTGAGAGGGTAGTGGATGCATGGAATAGCCTTCCAGCTGAAGTGGTAGAGGTTAACACAGTAAAGGAGTTTAAGCATGCGTGGAATAGGCATAAGGCTATCCTAGCTATAAGATAATACTTGGGACTAATGAAAGTATTTAGAAAATTGGGCAGACTAGATGGGCCGAATGGTTCTTATCTGCCGTCACATTCTATGTTTCTATGTTTCTATGTTTCTGAGTGTATAACAGAGCTCCACAGTAATAATATTCCCAGTAATGTGTCTGAGTGCATAACAGAGCTCCACAGCAATAATACTCCCAGCAATGTGTCTGAGTGTATAACAGAGCTCCACAGCAATAATACTCCCAGTAATATGTCTGAGTGTATAACAGAGCTCCACAGCAATAATACTCCCAGTAATGTGTCTGAGTGTATAACAGAGCTCCACAGTAATAATACTCCCAGTAATGTGTTTGAGTGTTCATGGGGACATGTGTACATGGGGACATGTGTCTGAGTGTACATGGGGACACTGAGACACTAGGGGAAACTGTGAGGCACTAGGGGACACAGACACTAGGGGGCACTGAGACACTAAGGGGCACTGAGACACTAGGGGGCACTGAGACACTAGGGGAAACTGTGAGACATGGGGACACTGAGACACTAGGGAACACTGAGACACTAGGGGGCACTGAGACACTAGGGGAAACTGTGAGACACAGGGACACTGAGACATTGGGGGAAACTGTGAGACATGGGGACGGAGACACTAGGGGAAACTGTGAGACACTAGGGGACACTGATACACTAGGGAACACTGAGACACCAGGGGAAATTGTGAGACATGGGGACACTTAGACACTAGGGGAAACTGTAAGACATGGGGACACTGAGACACTAGGGGACACTGTGAGACATGGGGACACTGAGACACTTGGGGGGCACTGAGACATTAGGGGAAACTGTGAGACACAGGGACACTGAGACATTGGGGGAAACTGTGAGACATGGGGACGAAGACACTAGGGGAAACTGTGAGACACTAGAGGGCACTGATACACTAGGGAACACTGAGACACTAGGGGAAACTGTGAGACATGGGGACACTGAGACACTAGGAGAAACTGTAAGACATGGGGACACTGAGACACTAGGGGACACTGTGAGACATGGGGACACTGAGACACTTGGGGGGCACTGAGACACTAGGGGGCACTGAGACACTAGGGGCACTGTGACACTAGGGGCACTGAGACACTAGGGGGCACTGAGACACCAGAGGGCACTGTGAGACATGGGGACACAGACACTAGGGGGACACTGGGAGACACTAGGGGACACTGAGACACTAGAGGATACTGGGAGATACTAGGGGACACTGTGAGACACGGTACACAGACACTAGGGGACATTGAGACACTAGGGTACGCTGTGAGACATGGGGACACTGAGACACTATGGGGCACTGAGACACTGTGAGACATGGGGACACAGACACTTGAGTATACTGTGAGACATGGGGACACAGCCACTAGGGGGACACTGGGAGACACTAGGGGACACTGAGACACTAGAGGACACTGGGAGACATGGGGACACAGACACTGAGACACTAAGGGACACTGTGAGACATGAGGACACAGAGACCCTAGGGGGCACTGGGAGACATAGGGGCACTTGGGAACACTGAGACACTAGGGGTCACTGGGAGACCTGGGGATACAGATACTAGGGGAACTGTGATAGATGGGGACAGTGAGAGACTTGAGGATACTGAGAGACATAGGGACACTTGGTGACACTGAGACACTAGGGGAAACTTTGAGACGGGACGGTGAGAGACTTGGGGACACTGAGACATTTGGGGTACTGGGAGACATAGGGACACTGGGGAACATGGGGACCCTGAAACACTAGGGACACAGTGGCCCCATGTCCCCATGTCTCCCAGTCAATGTTCCTTGTGCCCCCATGTCTCCCAGTGTCCCTGGTGTCTCTCAGTGTCCCAAGTGTCTCTATCCCTAGTCTTCCAGAGTCCCCTAGTCTCTCAGTGTCCCCATGTATCTCAGTGTCCCCATGTCTCTCCCAGTGTTCCCTAGTGTCTAAGTGTCCCCATGTCTCACAGTGTCCCAATGTCTCTAAGTGTCCTCTAGTGTCCTAGTGACATGGGGACACATACTCTAAGGGACACTTGGCGACATAGGGACACTGTGGGACACAGGGAAACATGGGGACACTGGGCGACTTTGAGACCTGTGAGACATGAGGCACTTCCAGTGTCCCCATGTCTCCCAGCCATTGTCCCTAGTATCTCAGTATCCCCATGTCTTCCAGTGTCCCTGGTGTCTCCAACTGTCTCAGTGTTCCCTAGTATAAAAGAAAAAATCTCAGGCACTCACTGTGATAGATTTAAGCAGGTTTATTGGACACTGCAATGTTTCGACCTTTACCCAGGTCTATATCAAGTCTCCAGTGTCCCCTATGTAACACAGTGTCCCCTGTGTATCAGAGTGTCTCAGTGCCCCTTGTCTCCCCATATTCCTGGTGTCTCTCAGTGTCCGTACTGTCTCAGTGTCCCCATTTCTCACAGTGCCCCTGTGACGAGAGCAATCTCACCACATTGCATTGGAGAAGCCTGGTTGCTCGCCTGCTGCCTTTGGACTATGGCCCCATGTTAAAAGACATCTTTTGTACCTGCAGAAAAGATTTATTCGTTCTTTTCTGCCTGGTGTTCGGTAGATTCAATCTACCGAACAACCACATGAATGACTGGACCACCTGGGAGCTGGAGTGTGCCGGCAATTAGCCTCCCTGAAGCTGCGGTTAACCGCAGCCTAATTGACGAATGCTGGGTGGCCGCCATTCGTATCACGAACGAGGTCGCGGCCATTTTAAACATGCGAACGCACAGCGGTGTTCGACGCTTAATTCGTGGAACTAAAATCGGACACAGTTTTGCGCAAACACCGCTGAAGCTGCCAACCTCCCTTCTTGGTCGGTGAAAGTGCACGAACGGCCCGGCGTTCGGTAGTTTTACTGGAATATGTTATACCCCAGATAGGAATCCCATGAAGCCCATTCGCATGAAACTGACTGTGTAAAGACTTTAGCTCCATGGCGATTAAACTGTATTCGTGTGGTCTGAGCGCCATTCGCTTAATAATGTGTGCTCAGACCTGAGCTATCTGGGGATATGTTAAATGTATGCTTTTAATGTTATGTTAGGAGCAGAAAAAAATGGGGGATGGGTCTGCGCCGATGTGTACACTGAGTGTTGAGTCCAATGTATATTGTCGTGTCCAAAGTTTTACTTTTGGTGGGGTTCAGAAGGTACGGTATCGTAGAGAGTAGTCCAAATATAAGAAGTAGAAGAGATCTTACTTACAATTAACAGAGCTTAACCCAGCTCTGGTGTGGATAGCTTGCAGCGGTATTATCCCCACTTACAGGATATTCGGCAGGTGTCCTCTTCTTTGTGGTAGCAGGTGGCCGTAGTTGGGGAAGATAAAACGAAGACAGTAATAGTGCAGTATGTTCTACACTGATAAAAAATATAATAAAATATGGTAGATACACTCACATTCGGTAGAGCTTAGGCTAGCTCTAGTTGGTTAGGCGTACAGCGGTATCATCCCTTATGGGATATACAATTTTGTACAATTTTGGCGCCAATTTTATAATTATTTTATACCTATATAAACCCTAACCAGCCAGGTAGAATTGTTTGTTATCCATTGATAAAGCCTTACATTGGTGAAACGCGTTTGGATATTTTATACTATTTTATATATTGTTAATAAAAGATATTGGTCATTTTTACGTATAAACCATCATCTTTTCTATTACCTGGCTATTTTAATAACTTTCTATTTATTTATTTTTTATTTATATTTTATATAATTTTTTTTATTATTTTAAGTCCTGTATACCATACTCCAAGAATCCCATGTGGGGATTATACCACCTACGCTGTTACATAGATCAGTTAGCCTGCCCTATACACTGTGAGTATATTTTATTATTTTATTTTATCACTCAAGATTTTATTGAGAGCACTATCGCTGTTTTACCTTCTCTTCGAGCTCCTGATACTCCGATCAAGATCACTACTCATATATCCCATAAGCGGGGATGATACCGCTGTACGCCTAACCAACTAGAGCTAGCCTAAGCTCTACCGAATGTGAGTGTATCTACCATATTTTATTATATTTTTTATCAGTGTAGAACATACTGCACTATTACTGTCTTCGTTTTATCTTCCCCAACTACGGCCACCTGCTACCACAAAGAAGAGGACACCTGCCGAATATCCTGTAAGCGGGGATAATACCGCTGCAAGCTATCCACACCAGAGCTGGGTTAAGCTCTGTTAATTGTAAGTAAGATCTCTTCTACTTCTTATATTTGGACTACTCTCTACGATACCGTACCTTCTGAACCCCACCAAAAGTAAAACTTTGGACACGACAATATACATTGGACTCAACACTCAGTGTACACATCGGCGCAGACCCATCCCCCATTTTTTTCTGCTCCTACCATTTGTATTCCAAGGACACTAGAGGGAATCCTTGTTTGGGACTGCTGCCTCTCTGACTAGCGCTGACTCAACCCCCCGCTTTGTTTTAATGTTATGTGCCTCACATAGTGTATTTTAAAAGTAATTCGTGTGTTAGTATCCCTACGTGCATAATGGCGATTTGCCTTTGTCTTGGGAGATAATTGAATTACTTCTCAATTATCTCCAAGGCAGAGGGGAGGAAGCCAGGATGCATTGTGGGAATATAATGTGACTGTGGCGAAACCAACCTCGCCACTGTGAACTGGAGAAGCCTGGTTGCTCGCCTGCTCCCTTTGGACTATGGCCCTGCAGGTTAAACCGTTTATTTCCCCTGCAGAAAGGCTTATTTGTGTGATCTGAGTGCCATTCATCTAATAATGTGCACTCAGATCCCAGCTATCTGGGGATATGTGAAATGTCTGTGTGTTATGTGTAAATGTGACTTTATGTATTTTAAAGTGTTTTGTGTCTTTTGCAACCATGTGCTTAATGGAGTCTTGTGTCTATCCTGGGAGATAATTGAATTACTCTCCAGGATAGAAGACTCTGAAACTGGTTTGGGCCAGAAAGCCATGCTTCATTTAGTCACAAAGGACTTTCCCTTAACTTTTGAACCCCTGGTCTGATTCGTGACATTTTTTAATATGTTGTTCCCCTGAATGGATTGATTATGAAAATTGTAAGTTTTATGTATGTACGATGTTAACTCCCAAAGTTATAAAAATGTACAAAAAGTAACTTTTCAGCTTGGAGATAATTGAGTAGATACAGTAATTGACTCAATTATCTCCTAAACAAAGGGGAGGAATATGCTGGGTGTGTTTCTATTGTCCCATTGTGTCTGATTGGCTGCTGTACTTGCATTGTATGTGTTGTAATGTGTTTATTGGTGGTTCTGCAAAACCCTGTGGGCAGTACTATGTTTTGTGGATTGTAATAAAAACCAGGCTGGGTGTGCCAGCACTTGAGTTCCTGCTTAACCCTCAAAGTGAAGTGTCGTCTCATTATTGGGGGAAGGATTTATTGTATGCTGTTCCAGTTGGACTGCTAGGAGAGTAAACCTATTCGTATGGTTCCTATTCAACTGTATACAACATTCATCTGCTTGAGAGCATTCATATGCTTCCTACAGTTCGGTGGTTGTGGTGTCTGCTGCAGTGCTTGGAGTCCTCAGGAAGCGCTAGGAGCATCCTTCAACGGAGGTACCCAGTCGGGGTGCCAGGCGATCCGTTACATTGGTGGCAAGCGGTGGGATGGCGTCCTAGTGCGAGGTAAAGCAGCTCAGAGACACAGTTCGTGGATTTACAAATTGAAGGCGACGCTAGTGTTCATACAGCGTCCCTGTCTACATAAAGATTTGGGAAAACCAGCACTACTTCAGAGATGGAAGGCCATGCAGTATCTCACTTTGACGCCAGGCTCCAGCAGCGACTACAGGATGTGATGCGCAGTATGGAGTATCCTATCCCAGAGGAAAGAGAGACAGAGTGGAGGGTGGCGCTTCGTACCGATCTCTGGAAGGAGGACATCGATGAAATTCGACCCTTCCGGTGCGAGGAAATCCTGACCACTAACCAGCGCCAAGCAGAACAACTAGAGCTGCGGATGCCGTTATTGGGAAACCAGCCCTCAGAGGAATGGGTAAGCGAACTGGAGACGCTAGTTGAGACTGAGGTGTGGCTGGATGATTCCTATCGGGCCCTGCGGTGGCATGTTTACCACCTCTACCCATGGCTGATTGAGTACAAGTGTATTGAGGGGGAAGACTATGATGGCCCTGGTTTGTTGTGGGATACTATTGAAACTAGTCTCTGGTTCGGAGACAATGACATTGCTCGCTTCTGGTCCATCCGAGCTGAGCGGGCAGACAACTGGGACCTTACAGAGATCGATGCCATTCAGACAGATCTATCTTTTCTTGCCAACCGAGAGTGGGAACTAGAACAGGATTATGTTTGCCTATTCCAACGTATAACGCCGCCTGTCTCTGACATGATGGAGCTTATTGACTGTATACCACCGGAAGCATTGAGTTTAGTTCCTCCTCCCCAGCAACCAAGCCTGTTATCAGGAGACCTTGGTACTGTACCACATATGTCCCAACCAGCCCCAGAGATGGAAGACCTTATTGACTTGTCCTGGGAAGACACCCAGCTGGCAGGTGGGGATGGGACCGAGGTCTCTCTACAGGCCCTACAGGGATGCTGGGCAGTCAGCCCAGATCCCCAGCGGCAGTATGTATCCCAGGGAGCTGAAGGTGCCGTCCTTCCTCCCCAGCGGCAGTGTGTACCCCAGGGAGCAGAAGGTGTTGTCCTTCCTCCCCAGCGGCAGTGTGAGTCCCAGGGAGCCAAAGGTGTCGTCCTTCCTCCCCAGCGCAGTGTGTACCCCAGGGAGCAGAAGGTGTGTCCGTCCCAGGGAGCTGAAGGTGCCGTCCTTCCTCCCCAGCGGCAGTGTGTATCCCAGGGAGCTGAAGGTGTCGTCCTTCCTCCCCAGCGGCAGTGTGCACCCAGGGAGCTGAAGGTGCCGTCCTTCCTCCCCAGCGGCAGTGTGTACCCCAGGGAGCTGAAGGTGCAGTCCTTCCTCCCCAGCGGCAGTGTGTACCCCAGGGAGCTGAAGGTGCCGTCCTTCCTCCCCAGCGGCAGAGTGTCCTGCAGGGAGCAGAGACAGTCAGTCTTGCACCCCAACCACAGGACAAAATAATGAAAGGGGAGACAGCTGGTCCCCCTCTCCACCAGCAGAGAGAGTGTCAGGGAGAGGAGCCTGATACCCCCTCTCCCCAGCGGCAGTTTACAGTTCAGAGAGAGGAGCTTGTTACACCCTCTCTCCAGCGGCAGCCTAACCCAGCAAGGGGAGATGTTACACCCCCCAACAGTGCAGATGGGACTGTAGTCTCTGCACTTACAGCACAAGGGGTAGGGACAGTCGGTCCTGTTCCCCAGCCACAGAGCGGTGTATCCAGAGGGGAGACAGTCGGTCTCTCCCTCCCACAACCAGGCTCCCACCAGGCTACTTCCGTGGTAGCACTGGCATCAGGGCAGAGTACCGCTGGTCTCTGCCCACTCAGCAACCCACCAAGGCAGCCTAACAGTTGCCCACACAGTCGTGGTGAGGCACCTGGACATGGACAAAGTTCTCCTCTACCCAGGTGTAGTAACCAGTTATTGTGGGTGGGCTGTACTGCTGTTTCTGTTTTGTGGGTGGGTTGCTGGACTAACCAGGGCACTGACCGACAGGAGGTCAGATACCCTGTTAGTCTAGTTGGTAAAGGGGAGAAGTGTGGCGAAACCAACCTCGCCACTGTGAACTGGAGAAGCCTGGTTGCTCGCCTGCTCCCTTTGGACTATGGCCCTGCAGGTTAAACCGTTTATTTCCCCTGCAGAAAGGCTTATTTGTGTGATCTGAGTGCCATTCATCTAATAATGTGCACTCAGATCCCAGCTATCTGGGGATATGTGAAATGTCTGTGTGTTATGTGTAAATGTGACTTTATGTATTTTAAAGTGTTTTGTGTCTTTTTGCAACCATGTGCTTAATGGAGTCTTGTGTCTGTCCTGGGAGATAATTGAATTACTCTCCAGGATAGAAGACTCTGAAACTGGTTTGGGCCAGAAAGCCATGCTTCATTTAGTCACAAAGGACTTTCCCTTAACTTTTGAACCCCTGGTCTGATTCGTGCCATTTTTTAATATGTTGTTCCCCTGAATGGATTGATTATGAAAATGTAAGTTTTATGTATGTACGATGTTAACTCCCAAAGTTATAAAAATGTACAAAAAGTAACTTTTCAGCTTGGAGATAATTGAGTAGATACAGTAATTGACTCAATTATCTCCTAAGCAAAGGGGAGGAATATGCTGGGTGTGTTTCTATTGTCCCATTGTGTCTGATTGGCTGCTGTACTTGCATTGTATGTGTTGTAATGTGTTATTGGTGGTTCTGCAAAACCCTGTGGGCAGTACTATGTTTTGTGGATTGTAATAAAAACCAGGCTGGGTGTGCCAGCACTTCAGTTCCTGCTTAACCCTCAAAGTGAAGTGTCGTCTCATTATTGGGGGAGGATTTATTGTATGCTGTTCCAGTTTGACTGCTAGGAGAGTAAACCTATTCGTATGGTTCCTATTCAACTGTCTACAGCATTCATATGCTTGAGAGCATTCATATGCTCCTACAATTCGGTGGTTGTCGTGTCTGCTGCAGTGCTTGGAGTCCTCTGGAAGCGCTAGGAGCATCCTTCAACGGAGGTACCCAGTCGGGGTGCCAGGCGATCCGTTACAGTAAATGTGCAATATTTTTAAAAAAAAATATGCCTTGAGCTTTTTAAATTGTGTTACATGTACATTAGATTATATTTTGTAAAATAAAAATATTTTACTTTCATTATTCTTTAAATTTCATTTTCATTCTACAGTATATTTTTAGTATCAAATACGTGCTACCTATAAAGAACTTGAATGTTTGAGGCTTTCAAATATGTGAACTTGATATACTGAGCCAAAACTTATCTAGCTTGATGCATTGGTATTGATTATTTTTAAATAGACATCTTTAGTTTACAGTAAATATATAGAGGCAACAGAAATAAACACTCAGCGCTACTACCTCTTGAGTGCCTAAGAGACTATGGGTATCATAGTGATAAATGTTTTATTGCTTGAAGTACTGCTTCTATGACCCAATAATAAATTTGTTGTCATTAATACATTTGTTGTGTTTTCCCCCATGACACATAGTTACTAAGTGAGAAAATCGAATTAACTTTATGGAAATGGCTTTCTAAATAGATTCTATGAGGCTTGTTTGCACATTCACACAGTGATGAGTGGAAAATGCTCAAAGACCATGGCACAAGGTATGACTGTATGAGTGTAGGGTATGAGTTTAATGGTGCAGGTTATTGATGCAAAAATGCAGAGTATGTGAGTAATGAATCAAGGTATTAAAGTCCTAATTCAGTAAATGAGTCTACCAACGCAGGCCATGGGTTTAGTAATGCACAGTAGACTTGTGCACGGAAAAAATAATTGGTTAGTCTAATTGTGTCCATGTGAATGGTTTAGGAAAATCTATTCAGGCAAAAAACAGTGGCATGAAAATGCACCTATTACGGGGTTATTCATCAACCTGAACGGTCATGTTGTGAATGGGGCAAAACCATTTGCGGCAGTATGGGGTTATTGGGGCGGCAAAATCCAGACATTGTTCACAGCATGTATTAGTCTGAATTTGTTCTGGATTTCATCAAGACCAATAAATGCCGGACAGGTGTATTCCAGACCCAGATTGTTACAATCTAGGCCCTTATGTCAATTTAATGTCCACTCAGTTAATGTGTCAGACAGATACGCATACACTCGCTAACAGAAACACACACACACACTAACAGACACACTCACTAACAGACACACACTCACTGACACACACATTCACAGGCAAACAGACACACACACAGTCAGACACACACTAACAAACACACACACACTAACAGACACACACTCACAGGCAAATACACACACTCACTGACACACAGTCAGACACACACATACACTAACAGACACACACAGTCAGACACACACACTAACAGACACACACAGTCAGACACACACTCACACAGTCAGACACACTAACACACTAACAAACACACACACATTAACAGACACACTCACAAACATATACACACACTCACTCACATTAACACATTTTTATTTTTTTATTTAAACCCCCCACCCCCCCAGCCTCCTTACCTTTGGGAATGCTGGGGGGGGGAGGGTTCCCTTTAAGGTAAATTACATCTGTGAGGCCGGGAGCCGGAATATGACGTCATCAACCCGGCTCCCAGCCTCACTCTGCAGCGCGCGAGAGAGCTGAGCGGACCACTGAGAGGAAGAGCTCCCTCGCCAGCCGCCCGCACAGCAGCCAGCGCCGCCCGCCCGCTCGGCATGTCTGTTAGCCGCAATGCTAACTAGGCATTTGCTCTGGGCAATTGGGGCGGCGTTTTTTGCCGCCCCCTAAAAAATGCCGACAAGGCAAATGCCTTGTTTGCCTCGTGGCTAAAACGCCCCTGAATAGGTGTACCATGACAGATTATTAGGGTAGTGATATAGAGTATAAGGGGACTATTGCCTCTATAGTCTGTTATATTGCATATTTGACAGAATTGTCACTTAGATCTAAATATTTCCATTCTATGACATGGGCACCATCATCTATTTAGCTGGCTTCTATATCACCAGCATAGAAGATTCTTTGTTTAAAGGACCACTAGAGTCCCCTAGACAACTTCATCTCAGTGAAGTGGTTTGTGTGCCGTGGTCCTGTATTTTTAACCATGCAATGTATATCATGCTGCTTTTTTTTAAATGTTTACATTGATGGTTAAGTACCCTTCTAACGGCTGACTTTCAGATAGCTGCTAAAGACACTTCCACTGCTTAAGTGGCATGGCAGCTCACCAAACTTTCCTAGGAAAAGCATTGGATGTGTGCATGGCACCTGACGCGCATGCACATCAAGTCCGATGTGCTTCTTCATGAGGAACAGAGGAAAACAAGAAAATGGACACAATGGGTTTGAATCCCTAATGCTATAAAGTTCCATTAAGCTGGACATAACTATTCTATTGGAATGCATTCAGATACATATATGTGTACATATGCTAAGGTATGTGCATATTACTGTGTACAAAGCTGCCCAGAACTCAAATTCCACAAGCAATAAAGTAAATTATGTTTCCAGAAACCTTTTTCTTTTTTTACTTGACTGCTAATTAGATTTCTAAAAAAAAAAAACCTCCTTTAACTAAATCTATATTTTATTAATTAAAGGGACACTATAGGCACCAAGACTACTTCAGGTCATTGAAGTGGTCTGGGTGCAGTGTCCCTATTGCACTTAGTGCTGCAATGTTAAAGGAACACTATAGTCACCTACATTACTTTAGCTAAATAAAGCAGTTTTAGTGTATAGATCATTCACCTGCAATGTCACTGCTCAATTCACTGTCATTTAGGAGTTAAATCACGTTGTTTCTGTTTATGCAGCACTATCCACACCTCCCCTGGCTATGAATGACAGAGCCTGCATGAAAAAAAAAAACTGGTTTTACTTTCAAACAGATGTAATTTACCTTAAATAATTGTATCTCACTCTCTAAATTTAATTTTAATCACATACAGGAGGCTCTTGCAGGGTCTAGCAAGCTATTACCATAGCAGGGGATAAGAAAATCTTAATTAAACAGAACTTGCAATAAAGAAAGCCTAAACAGGGCTCTCTTTACAGGAAGTGTTTATGGAAGGCTGTGCAAGTCACATGCAAGGAGGTGTGACTAGGGTTCATAAACAAAGGGATTTAACTCCTAAATGGCAGAGGATTGAGCAGTGAGGCTGCAGGGGCATGTTCTATACACCGAAACTGCTTCATTAAGCTAAAGTTGTTCAGGTGACTATAGTGTCCCTTTAAACATTGCAGTTCCAGAGAAAGCTCTAAGTCTGCCTCCTGTGACTGTCTCCTAGATAGCTACTCGAGGTGCCTCCTGGATCCTTTGGTCTGGTAACTGATGCTGAACGTTCTCATGCTCTGCATGAGGACAGCTAGCATGAGATTTTTCCCCATAGGAAAGCACGGATTGATTCAATGCTTTCCTATGGGGAAGTCTAATGCCCATGGCATTTGCTGCACATTCGCATTAGCAGCCACTCAGCGCAGGATGCCGGATACGACAGAGCCGTGACCCAGCATGCTTGCAAAAGGTAAGTAAATAAAGGGTTTTTAACACTTTATTCGCTGACATTGGGGGGTGCAGGGGAGGGGGGAGGCAGACAGAGCTATAATGCCAGGATCACAGCTTTGTATTCCTGG
This sequence comes from Pelobates cultripes, assembly GCA_933207985.1. Taxonomy (NCBI): domain Eukaryota; kingdom Metazoa; phylum Chordata; class Amphibia; order Anura; family Pelobatidae; genus Pelobates; species Pelobates cultripes. Next base: position 13,511 of record CAKOES020000493.1, read on the forward strand.
CACTTATAGTATCCCTTTAAGACTTGTGTAATGCTCATATGTAGAATCTAACTTGAGTTTCATAAGTGTCAGGACATTCTACAACTGTGCTTTCATCAAAATAGAACTTTTATAGAACATCAGTGGTTTTTTTTTTGTCTAAAGAATCAGTAAAATGGATAATCAGGAGTTACTGAGTAGTTTTTAAAATAACAAAGTACTAGCAGGGTCATTTATTGCTCAATGCTGGGATATTTGATGAGTTAAGAAATGAACAGAGTATTATAGATAAAACGGTCTTAAATACTCTACAGTGCTCTCCGGTCTCTTGCATTGTCCTTCTGCTCTTTTTCAGTCTCTCGAGAAACATTTTTGTCGTTATAAAGAAGAGAAATGTCCCACTGTCCCATAAAGTGAATTGCCCGATGTTATCTAAACACTGCAAGATAATGATAAAATAAACTATGATACAATGCTTTTGGCTGGAATATGTTTTTCTGGCAGATACCGAATCTGAAATAAGTTGGTATATGTAGCACTCCTGAGAACAAGCTTTACTTTCTTCACATCCATCTTACACAGATACAATATAACAACCTGTAGTATGGAACACAACTGGAAAAAAAAACACATGTTAGAAGGTCGTATTAGGCAAACATTACTACGCTGTAAGTCTCTCTATCAAACAAGGTCTTCTTCAGGTGTAAAGAAGCTGACGGTATGCAATAATAGTCAGATATTAATTCATATCAAAGTGTTATGTTAGTAGATTAGTATTTATTTCAGAGGCCCATGCAAAATACAATAAGAAAATGCAATAAAGAAAAAATACAGTTTAAATTGCAAATGTTTGCCAAATAGTGATGTCGCGAACCGTTCGCGGCGAACTCCGGTCAGTTGACACATCCCTGCCAATCTCCGGCAGACCCTCCCTCCCAGATCCTCCCACCTCCTGGACAGCATCCATGTTGAAGCTGCCTTCAATATGGATGCTGTCCAGGAAGTAGGAGGGTCTGGGAGGGAGGGTCTGCCGGAGATTGGCAGGGATGTGTCAGCTGACCGGAGTTCGCCGCGAACCGCAGCGAACCGTTCGCGGCAAGTTCGCGAACGGTTTGCGACATCACTATTGCCAAATAGAGAAAACTGCTAAAATAACTATTTTCCAAGCTCAGCTGGTTTGATTATCTGTAAATTCCTGACAATTTCTGGTGTACGGACTAACCTTGACAGTCTTCTTGTGATAGTAAAATATATATATAATTGAATCTCTTCATTTTCTCAAAGCACTTCCCACGAGCCCACCCAGGTTCCTACTATGTGTATAGCATGCTTCTCCAGCTGTTTAAGGTCATTCTCAATGACCTCCTCATTCCCTTTACATTTTACCAATGGGTTCTACTCTCCATTAACCTCCTTTAGCATCACTTCACAAATCCTCATTTTATCCTTTTGATTGTAAGCTCATGGGCTATCTAGCTAAACACTATGTATAAAAGAGCTTCAATGGATAGATCTCAGTTTACAGGCAGGGCCCTCTTTGCCTTTTTTTTCTTTTTTTGTCGGTGTATATTGTACGTTCTCCCCTAATTGTACAGCACTGCGGAATATGTTGGCGCTTTATAAATGCCAGAATTAAATAAATAAAATAAATAATGAGATAATACATGTAATGCAAATATACTTTGAGCTATATATTTTCCATTCAAAGGCAGCTCTATGTGCTGACCCCATGGGAGATTAGAAAATTGATGTAAACTCTTAAAAGTGGATTAATCACCAAATAATTGGATTTGCTTTACACAAAAATTGCTTAGACCGTAAAACACTGCAGTACATTTCAGATCTTTTTTTTTTTGTACTGCCCTCCTATGCAGGGCCGTTTGAAGGAATTTGGAGGCCCCAAGCAAAATGGACATGGAGGCCTCCCCCCCGCCCCACATGCACGCAAAGCCTACATAAAACCACAGCATAGCCATACAGTTTAAGTTCAGCCACACTTAAATAAAAAAGGTTTACAGTGCAAATATTGCTGTTGCATATACTGTGCATAAAACCTTTTCAACAATTAAACATTTGCAAAAAAAACACTGTACCATAAAATCAAATATACATTAAAAAAGTGCACAATAACTAAATCCAATATACTTAAAACACACACACACACTCACAATAAAATTTTTCAATTCTCACAAACATGTGCAAATTATCTGAAACTGCTCCCACCCTGTCCTTCTTACTCTCCTCCCCCTCCCTGTGTCCTTCTTACTCTCCCTCCCCCTCCCTGTGTCCTTTCTACTCCCCTCCCCCCTGTTCTTCT
>CAKOES020000493.1:15906-26352 GCA_933207985.1 Pelobates cultripes
TGCCAGATGTAAGACTATTTACAGTGCCAGATGTAAGGCTATTTACAGTGACAGATGTAATGTTATTTACCGTGCCAGATGTAAGACTATTTACAGTGCCAGATGTGCCAGATGTAAGACTATTTACAGTGCCAGATGTAAGGCTATTTACAGTGCCAGATGTGCCAGATGTAAGACTATTTACAGTGCCAGATGTAAGGCTATTTACAGTGACAGATGTAATGTTATTTACCGTGCCAGATGTAAGACTATTTACAGTGCCAGATGTGCCAGATGTAAGACTATTTACAGTGCCAGATGTAAGGCTATTTACAGTGCCAGATGTGCCAGATGTAAGACTATTTACAGTGCCAGATGTAAGACTATTTACACTGCCAGATGTAAGGCTATTTACAGTGCCAGATGTAAGGCTATTTACAGTGCCAGATGTAAGGCTATTTACAGTGCCAGATGTAAGGCTATTTACAGTGTCAGATGTAATGTTATTTACCGTGCCAGATGTAATTCTATTTAATGTAAGCCAAACAGTTGTATCAGGGCTGGATGATAAACTTGACAAGTGCATGATCACCATATGGGCGGGCGGAATAAAAACTTCCACATACCTAACCCAATAAGACACAGACACTCAAGGTATATGGAGCATATTTGTCCGCAGCTTTTTATTAATATATATAAAATCATAATAAATTAACATTGAATAAAGTCATTGCCCCCAAACCTGCCATATCACATCCGTATCACCCGAAGTTAAATAAGGCAATGACCCATATCGGAAAAACATAAACATATGACAATATTTACCAACATGAACATAGAAAATTAAAGTGTCAATGTTTTAAATAACCGTGGTAGGGGTATACCCAAATACCCACTCAATCACCAGGTTCTGAGCCACCAACAAGCTCGAAACCTACCAAACTAACCAAGAACCATATTAACCGTTTCTAAACCAGCATAACGAAGAGCCTATTCGTCTGGCCTTAATCTCACTATCCCACCCCTGTGACAGAACTGGACAACCCAGCAAACCAACCCCAGGGAAAGAGGGAGGGACAAACTCAGCCAGGTAGGAAAATTAAAAGTGAAATTTCTAAGATGGCTGCCTATTTAAATAGCTCAGCCCCTAACTTCCTAACCCACCAATCCCTACATACCTTCTGCCTAAGCCTGCCTCCTAGCCCTGTCAAGGCCCCTTTCCACTAAGCTGTGTTTTTTTTACATGGGGCTACAGTATCAAAGGCAGTGGAAGGAACACATTATAAAATTATGAAAATATTTCTGGTTTTAAATAATAGCACGTTGTATAGTAAAGGTTACTTTGCTGCTTATGATTAAGAGCAAGTTATTTTTGTTCAGGGTGTAAGAACGATCTCATTAATGTGATAGGCACAGGCAAATTGAGAAAAATGGAAATCAAATTGAAGAAATCTATCTGTGAGAAACACTGGCTTAGCCAAACTGCTCAACCATATGACATAAGCAGTCAGTCTGTTTGAGCATTCCGGTGATAGAAATGTCCGAGGCAGCCCAGGTTGAGAAACACCAAGTAAATATTTCTCCCATATACTGAATTGTAAATGTCAGAGCTTCATAAGGAATAGTTCAGAATTCCTTTAAGGTGTGAGTCAGTCTGCTTAGACACATTTTCACCAACCTATTATTTCTTAATCTCTTCATTTGTGTCCCTATTAAGACAGTTCACGTGTTGCATTACTGGATTGAAAGAGATAGCCTTGCATCAGTACAGAAAACACGGTATCAATGTATTTAAAATCAATCTGCATATCTTTCTTAAAACACTTTAGCATGCTTAAAGGCATTATGTGTGAAGAGTGTGTCATATTTTTTTCACTTTACAAAAAACGCAGATTTCAATAGAAATTGGCACGTTTATAAATTAACCTTGTTTACACCCCTTCCCTCGTCTATCAATCAGAGAATGGGCATGGGTTGTTTCAATGGAGCTAAACTCAAGAGACAGCAATTGCCCAGAGCTCCTGCCTTGCAAATACTTCTCATTGAGCTGCATTGGGCAGCCTGTGATTGGACAGCCACAGAAAGCGTGGTTAGAAGGAGACGGGTTGAAATGGTTTCAGGCAAAAGATCTGCAGATTTTGCAAGCTGGTTTTAGATATACACCCAATGGAAAATGCATAATTAAATGCACACATGATTTTATTAGGGTTATATCTACTAGACAGTGACATTGATACTTTTTATTTTTATTTGGGCAGTGGAGTGTCCGTTTAAAACTAATTAATTACTGGTCAAGCTACGTTTCACAAAAACTCTCCATCATTGCAAAATGTATGGTGCGGTGAGTACCTGCACATGGCCTCCATGCCCACAGTGGCTTTTAAATCTCTACAGCTGTTAGCTGTGCACACCTCCCACAGCTATTTTTACTTTACCCACACAACTCATATATGGACAGCTCTGTAATTTCCATGTAAATTGTGTCCACATGCTATGTTGGCTACTTAATATATTTTATATTTGATGTGTATACTTCTATAAATACTAACAAGTCTATATTTATAGAAAAAAGTCATTAAAGGGCCTCAAGTTTACCATTTAAGAACCATTAACAATGTTTGTCATTATTACAGTGTGATCCTTTAAGTTGCACTTTAGGGTGGACCAAGATGGCAGCCTGTATGTTTTGCTCCTGAGGTAATGTAAGGAGTCTTTCTCCTATCTTGCTGGTCCATCGATCACGTAGCACCCTGATCCGGTGGACCGCTGTTTGTGCAGTCCCTGCTGCCTTCACTAGCCAACAATGGCCACTGTGTCCAGATCCAGATCTATGGCCACTGTGTCCAGTAGCTCATTTAGCAGACATTAGGTTGTTAGAGTAGGACCTGCCAAAGATGGGGTACATTGATGTTGTGGCAGGCTTATGCAATGTATGATCATATAATGTAACTAAACCCCCATTATTTTTTGCCTAGATTAGGTGTTTTAAAAAAACTAACAAAATCTGTCAGCACCAAAGCTGCTGTTTAATGGATAAGGGAGTGCGCTGGAATTTCATTTTTACAGATCCCGTTTTATGACACAGCATATGCATGCCAGCATCATGACTTCACAGACAACAGATAAAGGCATATTTACCTCTCCCATTTTAGAGGTGTGTTTACAGCAATAATGCCCCCATCCTATAGAAACAGCAGTTTTCCAAGTGAACAGTGCCGCGTTGTGGTTCCTCTTTGACCCAATAGTGTGTTTATACTGCTTCAAATTATTGTAACTGGCCCGGCTCTCCACTTGACCATTCTGTATTCTGGTATCCCTGACTTGGCGTTTTCTTTCCATTTATCTGAATTCTGGTGTCTCTTGATTCTGGCTTGTCTTGACTTTTCTGCCATTCTGTTTTATTTGAATCCCAGCCACCTCTAAGGACCGGTAACACGCCTAATTACTGAGGTTATACTCTGCGTACTTGGGTCTAATATACTCACCCATGACCCGGACTTGGATGAAATTCATTTACATTAATACCCTGAACGTAGTTCAATGGAGCATTCTGTCAATTTATCATTGAAAGATACTTGAGGTCCATGTTAAAGTGGATATTTTCTTAATTTGATACCTTGAACGTAGACCATATTAGAATTATTGTTGTATGTTACTGTCTGCGGCAGACAGTGGTCCAAATTGCTTCTATGCATCCAGTTTCTCAAAGTTTCTCTAAGATCTTGTGAATTAGTTATACAATGTATCGGAGGCTCATGATTATGAAACATAATTATCTTTGTTAAGGTAATGTGGTAATTCATATTTGTTCATATTTGTTTCATATTCCCCATAGAACTGAGTTATAGATGTTGAAGAATGTAACATACTGTAGTTATAGTGGACATGAGCCATATTGAATAAATAGAAGACACTCCTCCAATAAAGGTATCTGTTCACTTTACTGAAGGGTTCTACCTATGCTGCCTTCTGCTGTTCTAGTTGCTCAGAAATAAGAGCAAATATAATAATAATAATAAAATAATAATAAGACATGGGGTTTTTACATCACAGTACGTGGATATACATAGTTGGGGTTTGTGGATATGTGTCTGATGTCAAACAGCCTCCCTCGTGGGAAGAATTGAGCACAATAAAGTTGGCCCCTACAGCTAACTGCAACATTCTATCCATTACGATCTATCAGACGTTCTCGTAATACAGACGTAGGTTTCATTTCCTCGTTGGTTTACCTTTAGGGCCTTTGGTGAGGTTGTTTGTCAGCAGTAGCACATTTGAAGAATTACACAGTTGGCTAGATCTAGCAGAGCTCTATATGGCAATGTACAACAATATAACTTTCTAAGTCCGAAAATTAGGACAGAACTCTGAAAGGCAAAATGATACACATTTAATTCAAACATTTTATAGTGTGTGTTTTATTTACTCTACGTGTTTTAAGATGGATTTTCCTATTTCAAACAATAAGAAAGCAGAAAAAGGAGATGGCAGGATACCATAGGTTACAGCAAATGTAAAAGATAAGATAAGCTCTAAGAAATCAATTACTATAATCAGTAAAATAAGCTGCAAATACTGAATCTTATTAATCCCCCCCCAACGCCTTACCGACAAGATGCTAAATTATATAAAACACAAAAAACAGGTTGCACTGAATGCTGTGTGCATTAAGTCCAATAAAAAAAATATTTTGAAGATTCTGGCTTGGAATTATCCAGGCTTCAATTGGAGTTGCAAGACCATTCATTATACATTTATTATACTTATTTTTATTGTTTTTTTATTTTTCTTGGCACATTTAAAACTCCTGGAATATCTACTCTACTCTACATCAAATCCCTGGCAAGGAATGCCTTCAGGAGAATTTATATCCTTGGTGGGGATTATACCACCCAAGAGTTTTCTCTTGAGCATTGGTAATGCTCTACTAAATGTGAGTAAATTACCATTTATATTTTACCTGTTTTTGGTTTTACTCAGTAAATTGTTTACTTTTTATTGTTTTTCTTTTTTTTATATTCATCTGGATGCTGTGAGACCCTAAAGAGTTACATATCCACCAGTGGGCATTAAACCACTGTACGCTGTTTTACTCAGAGCTGGTCTATAGCTCTAAAAAATGTGAGTGTGATACCACATATTCTTGTTATGTGTCCTACACTATGTTTTTGACTATCTGCCCTATATTTGGTTATTTTCTGTTTGGTTACATATACTCATCACCAACTGAAGCCTGGATTATTTCAAGCCAGGATCATCAAAGTAATTGTTTTATTAGACTTAATGCACACGGTACTCAACCTGATTTTTGTGTTTTGCATAAGGATACCGTAAGTGGATTTCAAAAAAGCATAACCACGGTTATTATGAATCAGGTGTGGGATAGCATAATAAGTGAAACCTCTTGTATTATTGCAAATTGATAATTAATTGTTGCTACTAATTTTACTAGTCTAACTAGGAATGTCTCCCAACAATGTAAGAGTGAAAGGTTGTGTTGGCGTTTACCAGCTATTTTCAGTTATAACGTTAACGTAAGTGGAATCCAGAAGTGATATGCAAGAGCAGATAGATTGTCATGGATAAGAGGTCAGATGTGACTTTAGGACTTTACTTAATGTAGTAAGATTACTTGCCACATTTAGAAGGGTGGTTTCCATAAGATTTTGGCTCAAATGTGATAATGGCATTTAAAGTGTATGGGCACTTACCCAGGACTCTCCCCGACATCTGTTGCCCACCTCTTCTTAAACTACATCCCCATGTTATCATATGCCATTCCATCCAACTTGAGACAACTGTGCTGACCTGCCTAGCTATATTGCCCTAAAAGTTGCAATTTCCATATTCATTTTCCACAATTCTCAGATTAGTGAATAACTGTGTCAAAAGTGCAGAATTTGTGGCCATTTTGACATGTTTTACTACATAAATGACTTGATTTCTAGATGAACACATCCATGAGTTGGGATGGAAGGAATCATCTGTGACATTCTCTTCGTGTTTGTGCTTTCTTGCTACAGGAATTCAATGAATTACTGAGGAATAGCCAATAAGATTTTACAGGCAGCAAACTTGTTAAATCCTCCAATTTGTAGCAAGGAGCAATGTTCAGGAAATAGTTTTCATGAACAGGTCTGAAAACCAAATGGAATTTTAAAAGAGAACTTCATGCCTCAAGCAATCCAGGGAAGTCATAAATTCTACATCAATATATCCTTTCTTAGCACCTTACAATGTGATTTTTTGATTTTCTATTTATCTTATTTTGGAGGAGTTATCCAATATAGCTCCATCAGTTTTTACTACCATGCAAAATTATTATGAAGGCATTAAAGGACCATTAACATCACCCAGACTACTGTATCTCTGTGAAATGGTCTGGGTTCATATGTCCTGTAGCTTTAGTCCTTTAATGTAAAACATTGCTGTTTTAAAGAAACAGTAAAGTTTTGTTAAAGGATTAAGAATGCTCTCTTTTAGTGGCTGTCTTTCTGACAATCACCAGTGGCACATTCAACCTCCATGACCAAGTAAAATTGATAGCAGCATTTGATTGCAGGAGTGTGCCATTTTGCTAAGCATGTGTTTTTGTTCCTAATGATTCTCTGTGAGAAGCATTGGATTGGACAAGATCACATGTGATGTCAGTTGGAATGCCTACATCTACGGAGTCAGAGGTGGAGACTCCGGAAGAGGAGTCTCGGCGCTGGGAATGAGGTAAGTAATCATTATTAAACTTCACTTTTTCAGAACAATATTCGATTTAAATGCATCTGAACACATTCCCTTTCTTATTACTGAGAATTAATGGGAGCAAAAACTTACATATTTTGCTTAGTTCTGCTCACCAACCCCGCCGCTGTGACAAAATGGAGATGAAACCCACACAAACACCTAACCACAAGGGAGGGAAGGAGGGAAAAATTCAGCCAGGTAAATAAATTAAATTGAGTAAAACCTAAAATGGCTTCCTATTTATACTAGCTCAACCCCTCTAGTTAAACCGCCCAATCATAACGTACCTTCCACTTCAGCCCGCCTCCTTGTTCTGTCAAGGCCCTTATTCACTAAGCTGTGGTAGTTCCATGGTTTACATTCTCTATGCTGACTGCCAGGTGCAAAGGACTAAGCTTATAACAATGACTGGCACCAAGGGAGCATCAATTGCAGTATAAGGAGATGTGGATATCTACATTCACCTGTACTTTTATTTTTCTCACTTCACAAATACATTTTTGTTAAACGTAAGGAAAATTAAACATACCTGATAAATCCTAGAAAGTGACAAAAAAAATTTAACAAAAAAACACTTAAATCACCTTTTCTGATCTTATTCGGATCGCAGGATAATCCAATGCTTCTCGTAAAGAAGCCTTTTAGCCCTGCAGTGCATGCACAATAATTGTTGCACTCCACAAGCTGGATGTGTCTCAAAGAGAACCCAAGTCAGATTCTTCATCATAGCAGATGATCCAATTAATATTTTTAGCAGTGGATGGGTTACAAACTTAACTTCTCTCCCTGGATGTTGTTGTAAAACATAATGTTCAATGTAATATCTAGAGGCCAGCCTATGTTTATTTTTATTTTTAATCTGAATTTGTACTCATAAACAAACAGCAAGACACATGAAAGCTTTCTGATAGGGTGGAGGTAAGAGAGAGTTGTGGAAAGCGATATGGAAAGTGAACTCAAGAGAGGAATATAAACTGAGAGAATTAGTGAAAGAGACACGGGACATGAGAAAGAATTAATAAAAAAACAAATAGAGAATAGACAAGAAGTGGAATGAAAGACAGATGGAGAATGAAAAATTGATGAAAGAAAGCATGAGCATTAGAATTACAGCAATGTAGATATGTGTGTAAGATTCTACGGAACCTGGAGATTAAATCCAGGAATCACACAGCTACAATGAAACTAAATATCAACATATCTTTACATGTGATGCAGAGTGAGAGGGTTTCAGACTGATGTGGACTTGGTAGTCATTCATTGTGTGCGTGGTGATTTTATTCCCCGCTTAATGATCGCAGGAGTTTGGATCAAGGTGCTGGAAATTGTGGCACGTATTTCCTGACAAAATCTAGTCCAGGGGTAGACAATCTTTGATATTTTGGACTAGATCTCCCCTGATGCTTTGCCAGCATGACGGCTGTAAGGGCATGATGGGTTGTGTAGCCCATAACATCTAGAGGTTGCCTACCCCTGACCTAGTCAGTTACCAAACAGGACCAGAGAGGTCGCTTCTTTACAGTAAATCAGTGGTTCCCAACCATTTTTGGACCAAGGCATACTTGAATAAAATAAAAATCCCCAAGACACACAATTAATTTTTTTATTTTGCGTTCATCACCGGTGTATAAATGTCACATATACTTTAATCTTTATCAGGGAGATTTGGATATTTCAGTTACAATAATTAATTGCCAGATGGTAAGATTACCAAAAACTCAATTATTTTTTAAAAATAAAAATTTTAACCCCCCTACCACAAAACACATTTTGATTGAAAAATGATTAGCATAACTTTTATTTGAAGCAATGGATACATTTCTAGCATATAAACATACCAAAACACAGCAATGTTGTGCTAGCTAGCTGTACCACTTACTGGAAGTGCATGCAAGGAAGAAAAGGAGGTAGTGACTACCGTACCTAAAAACAAAAGTTTAACCCTCTTCTGCCAAGGAGTTAAAGCACTATGTGTTTTAGCCAATGCAGCTAGAGAAATGTAGACAAAACCCGCACGCAAAGTGAAAATTCTGGTGATATAGTGCTACCATAAAATGAATATAAACAAAAATTTAGATTTTATTCACAGGTTTTCCCAATAGGGTGAAAAAGAAGGAACAGTAGAAAAAAATCTATATTTAGAAATTAAATATTTAAATGATAAATATAATATAAATATACTTTTGTACACTGCTTCTCCTCTTTTGTCCTCTATTTTTTACTTTTCTCACTTAATCGGTGAACCACATGGCTGGAAAATGCACCTATCATTGTAGTGCAAATTATATACATAATATTAAAAAAAGGAAAATATTTTGAAGTACACTTATTGGCCAATTTGCACTCGCTATTCTGTTTGTCTAAATTGGTTTCCTGAAAATGTTTCATGGACGACATTCGCAGAACCATAAAATGAACAAGTGTTGGAGGTCGCAAGCTAAACTTCACTTTCAGAAAAAATAGCTTGACCAAATCTAATTTTTTGCTGGTGCATAAATACAGTAAAATCTTAAAATTAAGTTATTTAAAACTGCTATAGTAATTTTATAAGTATTTTAGTACAACTCTCTGGAATGATAATTGAATAATAACAGTGAAATGGCCATTCACTCCTTCAACCTCCCTGACAGTAGAAATGATATGATCTGTTGAAACTTCCTTTACTGTTTGAAAGCAAGGGGTGAGCGTACATTTTCAGCAAAGAGCTAAATATATATGTGACTAGTGAATTATGGTAGAAAAAAATTGTTCCTCTACAGGCCGGTAATCACTCCTACAGTATAAATAAGGGTGCCCTAGGCCAGAAACAAGATCCAGTTTCCTGGCTCTGTACTATGAGTGTTGTATATGTGTATGGTGGCTAATTGTTGTATGTATGTGGAGGAAACTGAGTGTTGTGTGTGTAGAGGTTGTTTGTGAAGCGAGGCTGAGTTTGTCTGTGTGTGCCGGTAGAGTGTTGTGTATGACAGGCAACAGAGGGTTGTAGTCAATGGAGTATATTTGAAGCAAGGTCTAGTTACCAGTGGTGTACCTCAGGGATCTGTACTTGGGCTCAAATTCCTTAATATTTTTATTAGTGATATTGCAGAAGGTCTTGATGGTAAGGTATGTCTTTTTGCTGATGATGCTAAAATTTTCAACAGGGTTGATGTTCCAAAAAGAGATAAGCCAAATGATTTAGCTAAATTAGAAAAATGGTCAGAGCTATGGCAACTGACATTTAATGTGGATAAATGCAAGATAATGCATCTTTGGCGTAAAAACACAAGGGTAGAATATAGAGTATTTGATAACCTACTAACCTCAACATCTGAGGAAAGGGATTTAGGAGTAATTATTTCGGTTGACTTAAAGATAGACAGACAATGTAATAGAGCAGCTGGAAATGCTAGCAGAATGCTTGGTTGGATAATGAGAGGTTTTAGCAGTAGAAAGAGAGAAGTGCTCATGCCATTGTACAGAACACTGGTGAGACCTCACTTGGAGTATTGTACACAGTACTGGATACCGTATCTTCAGAAGGATATTGATACCTTAGAGAGGGTTCAGAGAAGGGCTACTAAACTGGTTAATTGCAGGATAAAACTTACAAAGAAAGGAACTTAACACGTATAGCTTGTAGGAAAGATGAGGCAGGGGGTATATGATTGAAACATTTAAATACATAATGGGAATCAACACAGTAAATGAGGAGACTATATTTAAAAGAAGAAAAACTACCACAACAAG
>CAKOES020000494.1:0-26350 GCA_933207985.1 Pelobates cultripes
ATTTACCTCACTGTTATAGATTGAATAGCGGTTAGTTATCTTCAAGCAGGTGTTGTCAATACGATGTACTCTACTTCAGTACGCTGCCACCTCCTGCCCTCCTCCTTCTCCATCCTCTTCCATAACCTCCTCGGCTTAGTCCTCTTCTGCTGCTGCGTCTTGCTCCACATCAACGGATAGGGGGCGTAACAGTGATTAAACTGATAGCAATAGTACTAAACACACCACTCACTCACTGGTGTCACAATAGCTTGGATTTAAAAACAAAAAATTATTTTCACTGTTATAGATTGAATAGCAGTTAGTTATCTTCAAGCAGGTGTGTCAGCCCTACAGCGTGTACTCTGCCAGTACGCTGCCACCTCCTCTACTCCTCCTACTCCATCCTCTTCATAACCTCCTCGGCTTAGTCCTCTTCTGCTGCTGCGTCTTGCTCCACATCAACGGATAGGGGGCGTAACAGTGATTAAACTGATAACAATAGTACCAAACACACCACTCCTATCTGGTGGCACATTAGATTGCACGCGCAGTGCCCCAAATTTGTTGTGATCTGTGAGTAAGGTAAACGGTTGTCCATACAAGTAGGTTGCAGCTTTTTGAGGCCCACACCACCGCTATGCACTCCTTTTCAATGGCAGTGAATATACTTCGCTGTGCAAAAGTTTACGGCCAGATAAGCCCGGGTTGCCTAGCCACCATCTGCTCCACGACAGCTCCAATACTGCTCCCAATCCAAGAAAAACGCCGGCGTCTGTATGGGCCCGAGAAAGTGTTTAGTTGGATCAGGAGAAGAAAGTACAGGTGATTTAATGAGCGCCGTCTTGAACTGTTGGAAGGCCTGTTCACACTCTGGGGCCCATACTACTATCTTGGGGAGGGTTTTACACGTTCCTATATGGCACTTACTGGGCTTTAGGGTCAGTCCGGACTCCCTAATCCGGTCTATTACGGCTCCTATGTGGGTCAGGTGTTCGGGCCGGGAGCTGCTAAAAATGTCTATACCATTCAAGTAGGTGTGTATCAGTGTGTATCAGGGATCCTTAGGACAGGTGTCAATCCATATCTGCCAAGTGACCCTATGTTGGGGTAACATTCCCTGTTCTGCTCTGTGTCAGTGTGTATCAGGGATCCTTAGGACAGGTGTCAATCCATATCTGCCAAGTGACCCGATGTTGGGATAACATTCCCTATTCTGATCTGTGTCAGTGTGTATCAGGACCACGCACTGATAGAGCCTTGGAAGGTATTAAACTGATAAAAATAGTACTAAACACACCACTCCTATCTGGTGTCACATTAGCTTGACCGCGCAGTGCCCCAAATTTGCAGTAAGAGGACCGACAAAGCCTCTTCTTCCATCTCCCTGTTACAAAAATCAATGCCGTGTACACGTCCACTGATAGGAGACGCGGAAGGTATTAAACTGATCAGAACAATACTAAACACACCACAAATAAGGTTTCTCTCCTGTATGGCTCCTCAAATGATGCTTAAGATTAGAAGCGGCTGAAAAGCATTTCTCACACTCAGAACAAAAATATATTTTTTTAACATTCTCTCCACTTTGAACGAAATGACGTTTGGGAAGAGATTAACATAATTAAACACAGGCAGTAAAAATACAGTTTTTAGCCATACCCTGTAACTTTAAAACTACACATCCCATCTTCATAATTACATATTTGGAATCAGCACACTTAAAACATAAACATAACCAAAAATCAGCCAAATCCATCCAGGGGTTAAAAAGTTAGCTGGAGGTCCCTTTATGACCGACCGCAAGCACATTTTCCTGCCCAAAACAGTTCCATAGATTTGGGCTGTGAGGTCGGTCTATTTCAGGCTGAAAAAACGACTAAGTCCCATCGCGAATGGGACTTAGTCTCTGCAGCTGAAATAAGGCTGAAAAAAACGGCTGAAAAAAAGACTAAGTCCCATCGCCGAATGGGACTTAGTCTCTGCAGCTGAAATAATTTCCCATTTACTGAACCAAGTGGGAAATAGCAAGGCAGGCACAAAGGGTTTGCACCAGGTCTGGGGACACAGGGGACACCGTCTTAAAGGGGCCGTGTCCCCAACAAGTCTGGGGACACGGCCTTAAAGGGGCAGTGTCCCAATCTTCCTGATGTCCCAAAAAAGGTGTTTAAAGGGCCAGCACCAGTCACATAAAGAGTCCATAAGCCCCAATATGCCCACCGACAGTCTTAAAGGGCCATACACACCAAATAAAAGTGCATACATTTTCACAATCTCCCAGGGGCCATAGTCATGCGGGAGGAGGCTGGCAAATAGGCTTCTCCACAACCCAGGGAAGCAGGGCAATTTGCCATTTAAAGGGCCCGTTACAAATAGCAGTTTGTAACAAGGTGTCAATCCATATCTGCCAAGTGACCCGATGTAGGGGGACCAGTCCCTATTCTGCTCTGTGTCAGTGTGTACCAGGGAACCTTAGGACAGGTGTCAATCCATATCTGCCAAGTGACCCGATGTAGGGGGAACATTCCCTATTCTGCTCTGTGTCAGTGTGTATCAGGGATCCTTAGGACAGGTGTCAATCCATATCTGCCAAGTGACCCTATGTAGGGGGACCAGTCTCTAATTCTGCTCTGTGTCCGTGTGCATCAGGGGCTCTGAGGACAGGTGTCAATCCATATGTCAAGGTGTCAATATGTCATATGTCAGGTGTCAATCCATATTGATTGTGATTTAGGAATGTTAGGTGATTTCTGCCCTTTATGGATTAAAACCAGACTCTGTATCAACTGTGTAATTTTCCATGGGAGTTTTGCCATGGATCCCCCTCCGGCATGCCACAGTCCAGGTGTTAGTCCCCTTGAAACAACTTTTCCATCCCTATTGTGGCCAGAAAGAGTCCCTGTGTGTTTTAAAATTCGCCTCCCCATTGAAGTCAATGGCGTTTCGGGCGGTTCGCCGGTTCGCGAACATTTGCGGAAGTTCGCGTTCGCCGTTCGCGAACCGAAAATTTCGGGTTCGCGACATCACTAGTGATGGGAGCTTTTGGATAGATAAGTTGCAAAAGGCAATATATGGAACAGATAGATTTGAAGTATGGTAACATGGGAGCTTCAGTAAATCAGGCCTGAGATGCTTAACTTGAGACTAGTGGTCAGTTAGAGGGAAATAAAAGGAAATGCAGTGATGAATCAAATAGATGACTCAGGTATTGATATCATGGCTGGGGTGGAGGTGTATCAGAGGCATCAAAAAGAAGGCATGTATGCATAAAGTGAACAAATATATGGAAAATATAAAATCTGCTATCTTTATACAGTAGTAGGGAGAGGAACCCATTCAGACGTTTGTTCTGCTTTCACTCTCATCATTCTAAACCAGCATTTATTTTCCAGGATGAGGAAAGTGAGAGCTGATAGTAAAAGGCCTATTAGATCTATTAGAGCTACAGAGTATTATATTCCAGTGAATTAACATACCCCAGAGTCTTGGAACATGATAACAAGTTTGCTGTTTTAGATCCTTAGACATCGGCAATGTGAGTAGGTCGGTTTATTCCCTAAATAAGTCATTGTCAATGGAATTGCAACATTTAGGCCAAAATAACCAAGATTGAAAATATGTATGTTGACAAAAAGACACCTTTTCATATACAAAAAAAAAAAAAACAATCTTTATTTAATAGATATACCCCAATAAAACATGCAATGGCACTTAAAACATTCTTTTGTTACAAATAGAACTACATGTTTTGGATATTTTACACCCAACTGCCCAAATACTAATAAAAAATAAATATACAAAAGATCACTATGTAGTAGGTATACTAGCAATAAAAACCTTGCATACATGTAATTATGCATTTGTTTATTGGGGGTATGTCTAAAAAATGCTTGCAAAACCTGCAGGTCTCTTGTCTACAACATTTGAAAATTCTCCCCTTCTTCTCCAGTCCAGACTTTCCGTGACTGTCCAATCACAGACTTCCCAAAGCGGCTCAATGTGACGTATTTGCAAAGCAGGTGCTCTGGACAATTGCTGCCTCTTGAGTTAAGTTCCACTTAGTCAAACTACCAGGAAATAACAGGATCTGTTGTCTTATTGACAGTTGGGGGCAGAAAGGATAATTTCTAAAAGTGCCAATCTATTAAAATTTGCACTCTGAAAAATGTAAAAAGGACACAATCCTACAAATAAAGCGTTTCAGCATGCTGGAGTGCATTAGGTGTGTGGAGTGTTCCTTTAATTAATAACATTTCACTGTGATATATTGGTTTGAAGGATGGAAGCAGGCCATTCTCTATCACAAGGTTGTACAGGAGGCTGCCTTAGGGCACACTGGTCAAAGGGAGTGCAATACCTGGGTGACTAGCAGGAAGGGGGCTCACACATTATTAAAAAAATATGGGCCTAATTACAGAGTCTTATCGACAGAAAACACTAAAACAGTTATACCTCCCAAACCTTATGTATCTGGTGGAGGTGGTGCTGGAGGGAAACTCACAGGATACACACCCTATGCTAATATTTTACTTTCATCTATTAAGTAAATTCAGGCCCCCTAACAGCAGTGTCCGATACAGGATGTCAGTGGGCGGTTTAAAAGGGTGTGCCACTGACGCAAATCATGTAACCATAACCGCTCAAAGGGGCAAACATGCACAAAGAAGGGGCATGTCTGCCTGAAGAATTAGAAGGTCAACCTTCCATGAATGCTTGTCAGACTGCCTGCCCATCATGCAGGATGACCAACCAAGGGCATACTATGCAGACAGGATCCTGAGCTTGACATAAATGCATCTAATGATGCGCTAGCTCTACGCTTTCTAAGGACTGTCCCCTACCACTCACTTGTCCACTACTCTCCTTACCTTCTTACTAGCTGCCAGAAGCTCCTGTTATACATTTTGGGACAGAGAAAAGGTATAACTAGTGAGTGTAGATGAAAGGGAACATGCCACTGTGTTAGAGAGACTGAAGCAGCAAGAGCATTTGCATAGTGCACAAAGTTAACTTTACCTTAACTAATTTCATAGTCAGCCAGTCCACAGACGTTTTGTTACCCTACGTCCCTGTTAAGTTTACATATTCCAAGCAATAGCATGTGAAGAGTAGTAAAAAAAGAAAACTTTTTAGAAATGGGCCTATTCCATGAGCATGGGCCTGGAGCTGCAGCTCCATCAGCCCCCATGTTATATGGCCTTGTAAGAGACACACAAATGGACAGGGAGGAGTATGAACCACAAAGGGCTGGAGGAAGTAGATAACACACAAAGGGGCTAGGGGAGTAAGAGACACCCAAAGGGGCAACTAAGAGACACACATGGGGGGTTTAAAGAGACACACATGGGGGGTGTAGGAAACCCAAAGGAGTAAAAAGTGGGATAAGCTATTCTAAAGGGGATAAAATACTCTAAATAAGGTAAGAAATCTAAAAGGGGAAGGGACAAAATGCATCTTCAGAGGTGTAGCCAAAAATCCTTCAACCAGCCCAGGATGGAATCTGCTAGATTGACGAAGTATGACATCATCTATCGCAGCAACCTCAGCCATCAATAGGACATTCACAGAACTCTGAGTGTGCCTAAGAAACCTGCACTGAGCTTTTCTGTGCTTTCTAACTGCCATCAGAGCTACTTTGGATGCATGATGAATAACTTAAGGGCTATTTTATCTCTTCTCTTGGCTATATGGTCAGACTTAGGTAGACTGCTTTGGAAGGGTGCATGTTTTTCTGAATTCTAACTCTTTAACCCCTTAAGGACCAAACTTCTGGAATAAAAGAGAATCATGACATGTCACACATGTCATGTGTTTAACCAAATTAGACACATGGCTACAAGCCCTTACAGGCAGATAGACAACAAAAGTGTCAAGTTAAACACAAATTAAGACATGAAGTATGTTTTCTTCTGCAATGAGACAGTTACATTATATTCCAGCAATAACAGAGGCAAAGACTTCAAATATAATTATCACTACAAGCATGTTAGGGAGATATTACATTTATTTTAACGTGGTAGACTTGACTGCAAAATTTAAAAACAACTAAAAAAATGTTGTAATAAAATATAAAAGGTAAGAAATACATTTGAATTTCACACAACACAAGAATATATTTTTTAATGCAATAGACACCCATTGAAAATGTGATTTCAAGAGAAGAAATACCTTATTAAAGTCTATTAAGTCAGGTTGCTCTGAAACAAACAGAAGTCAAATAGATAGAAAGATTGCATTCCGATGTGGGTTTTAGATGGTAATCTAATGATAAACAGCTAGGAGAGCATTTAACACTTCTCAACCAACTCACGATCCCGACCTTTCTATTTTTTTTCAACTCACTGGCTTTTATCAAGAACAGATTTTTTTTTTTTCTTAAAAATATAAAGAAAACTTTTCATTGCGGTATTCACAAGAACAATGCAGAGAAATAGAGCTATATCTTAAGTTTGTAAGGGATTTTTGATTGTAATGATTAGTATATTTCCTAAGGCGAAACAAGCACTATTCTGGGATAAACTGCTAGACTTTGGAGGCATTCTTTTGGTTTCCAACAACACATTGCTTTACAAAACCTTCAACCAGACAGTTTTCAGCACACACTCATGTCAGTGATTACAAGGGTGAAATGGCCACATAGATATAGTGTCTTATCTGATAAACTCAATTTACTATGTGCTAAAAAAAAAAATACACATATATATATATATATATATATATATATACACACACATACACACACACACACACACACACACATCGTAGTAGCTTGCACTCCAAGAAGACTTTTGTAGTGCCTGGTGCTGGTTGTGGCAAAGGTAGATATGGGTGTAGAAACAATCGCACTCCTGGGACTTGGTTGAAGTAGTAAAATTTTACTTTTATTTATTCCATATAAAATATCAATGTTTCAGCTCCAACATGGAGCTTTCATCAGGACAGGTAACAGCTGAAACATTGATATTATATATGGAATATATAAAAGCTAAATTTTACTACTTCAACCAAGTCCCAGGAGTGCGATTGTTTCTACACCCATATATATATATGGGTGTAGAAACAATCGCACTCCTGGGACTTGGTTGAAGTAGTAAAATTTAGCTTTTATATATTATATATATATATATATATATATACATACACACACATCGTAGTAGCTTGCACTCCAAGAAGACTATATATAAAATTGGACCTCTTGCACTCCTACTATATATATATATATATATATATATATAAGATACCTGGTGCCAAGTCACAATAATATAGAAATTTCAAAAACTCACAGGCATTCTTCAGTTTTGTTAGTTCAGTTAATTGTTGGTACATCCAAAATAGTCAACGTTTCAGCTCCCGATCGGAGCTTTCATCAGGACACATAACTGAAGAGTGACGGTAATTTAAAAAAAAAAAATATATATATATATATATATATATATATATATTGGAAATTATAGCACTCCAAGGACTTAAAAATCATGAAAAATAATTAAATAAATCTTAACTTTTATTCTGGTTGGATGCCAATAAAACCGATCGATGTTTCAGTTCAATACATGAACTTTCATTAGGATGACATGAAGAACGTGCATATAACATTTAAATAATAACACAGTGATTAACAAATATCTGACATTTATTTTTTCACCCTTACTAAGTCCTTGGAGGGCTATCATTTCCAACCTGTATATGTTTATGCGGACAAGCACCGGGCCCTACAAGATATTTTTCACTGGAATGCAGGCAAACAGGATATATATTGTGGCGGAACAGACCTCGTCACGTGTTCTTGGAGGGGCTGCTTGCCTGCCTCCTACCTTCTGACTATGGCCCTGGGATATATGGCATTTGAAAACACTATTTGTGCCCTGTGACAAAACTGGAGACTGTGCACAAATATGACTATTGTCCATATTTTTTATGATTCCCTTCGTTTGTTGCACTGTTCCCCATGTGTTTCATCTGTTGGTCCGGCCGGATAGACTACCAGACAAACTGTGGAGTTACTGGGTGGCCACCATTTCATGTATCAGAGGCACATGGTGAGAACAATGGATGGCGGCCATTTTAACTCACAGACACTGTTTGGACTTTTCTACACGGTGCCATCTCGCCGGTATTTAGTGCACAAAGACATCATGCAGTAGTTTTAAACTATACAACAGGGGGCACATTATACAGTAATTATTTTTCATATAGCCTGTATATGTTCTGCGGAATCTGCATTAAACTGTATCTTCCAAACTACTGAACGGATCTGGTTGAATTTTGGATATGTGGATCAGCCAGATCCCCCGGTTCCGAGGATATACTTATTATGGGGTTTTTGCATGTTTTGGGCTCCCTGTGATATGTTTTATAATACTGTATTTCTCTGCCTGTGATAATTATATTAACCATTGTGTTCAGTAATCATATCACAGGCAAAGGGGAGGATTTTGTGTGGGAGTGTCTGTGTGTATTGTAAGGATTGATTGGTTGTATTTCAAAACCCTGTGGGCAGTACTATGTTTGTGGATTGTGAATAAAAGAGGCTGTATGTGCCAGTACAGTAAGTTCTGCTTGACCTCAAAACGAAGTGTCGTCTCGTTATTGGGGGAATTGGATTGTATGCTGATTGCCAGGAGTGTAAGCTGATTGTATGCTTTTCCTGTTCAGCTGCTTACAGCATTCATATGCTTGAGAGCATTCGTATGCTTCTCCGGTTCGGTGGTTGTGGTGTCTGCTGCAGTGCTTGGAGTCCTCAGGAAGCGCTAGGAGCATCCATCAACAGAGGTACCCAGTTTGGGTGCCAGGTGATCCGTTTATATATATATATATATATATATATATATATATATATATACACACACATACACACACACACACACACACACGCACGATGATGATGAAGAGAGCACTCCAGAGGATTTGTTTAACAAATTTTATGTGTGATTCAAAATGATCAACGTTTTGACCCAAGAGGTCATATATATATATATATATATATATATATTTTACACAAATTGGCAGCACTCCAAGGACTTAAACAAAACTGATCAGGTAATGCTTACCTTTCAAACTGTCATTTGACAGTGTATCCTCGCTGAGCACCACCATTTTAGTTATATTTAGTTGAGAGCTGTGCTTACTACTCTTCTTTTATGAAAGAGCATTTACATTGCAATGACTTGACTGTTATCAAAACAAATGCATGTGGAGTTAGCTCCTTAGTAAGCATTACCCCTGATCAAGGCAGTCATAGTTTATTTTGTTTTTATTTATTTTTTTCAAAAGAATTTAAATTTAATCTGAAATTGGAAATTGTGGGATTCCAAGAATTCTAAAGAGAGTTGTCTCTCTTTTGGTTATTAAAGGGACACTATAGTCACCAAAACAACTTTAGCTTAATGAAGCTGTTTCGTTGTATAGATAATGTCCCTGCATTCAGGAGTTAAATCGCTTTTGTTTCTGTCCATGCAGCCCGGCCACACCTCCCCTGGCTGTGACTGACACAGCCTGCATTAAGGAAATGGTTTTATTTTTAATCAGACATTAACTTTACTTTAGAAGTTCTTATTTCCTGCTCTGTAAATTAAACGTTAATCACACACTGGAAGCTCCTGCAGGCTCTAGCAGATTATGAACAAGGTTTAAGATAAGAAATTCTAAATTAAACAGACTGTTTAAACATTAGATCTCTCTTTACAGGAAGTGTTTTCGGAAGGCTGTGTAAGTCACATGCAGGGAGGTGTGACTAGGGTTCATAAACAAACTCATTTAACTCCTAAATGGCAGAACAATTGAGCAATGAGACTGCAGGGGCCTGATCTCCACACCAAAACTGCTTCATTAAGCAACTTAAATTGTTTTGGTGCCTATAATGTCCCTTTAAATAAGCTACCCTTTTTGCATTATTTACATTTTCTTTTTTCATGTAGTACCAAACGGCAACACCCAGGAAAGCATGATTAAAAGGTTCAATGATTAAAATTTGTATTAAAGGATTAGGGACAGTTTTTCATAATGCCTTGATTAAGGAATTATCTTTTTATTAGTTGTAGTATAATTATTCATTTTGTTTAATTATTGCCACCAAAGCATAAAATGTTAAATAAGATGCCACCTACTGTGTACACAGCAGACATAAACCAGTTAAGTGATTTTAGCATGAGAGATAAAGGTTTTGATTCATTTATATTTATTTTTTTTGGACAGTGAAATTTCTTTTTTATAAAAAACGAAAACAAACACAGGTGCATCTAACTTTTCAGATGGTAAACCAATTTGAACAAGCTCAGGGGTGTTCAATAGCATTTTATTGTTTGGGTTCAGAATACGAGCTGATAATTAGAAAATTGGGAGTCTATTAATTTTTCAAATTTACTCATGCAAGAACCACTGAGCTACAGTGATATTTGCTTACCTAGTCATTATGCAAAAATATATTAGCTAATTATTTTGACTAATGCAATTAAGATATGCCTATTTAGCATAAACCATACAATGGAAATGTTATAGTCAGCAGTTGTCAAGCTGCACTCATGGGCAGCAAAGAGGCAAAATATTCAGTAGAGTCTCACATGGTATAACAGAAGACAGCTGCAATATTTTCTCAAGACATATTTTTAATTCTTCTGCAGTTAAGCTACCATATTTACAACACAAATAGATTCCACTGTAAATAACGACACACAAAAAAAGAGATTTCTCATATTTGCCAACAGAATCTCTAAGCCTGGGTATAAGTAAAATTGCAGTGTTATAAAATATAATTACACTTTTAATAGTTCAATATAACGGTGAAGAGCTTTTTTTTCGTGGACGTGTGTATTTCTGTCTGTTTCCTGGTATATAATAGTTATGACTGTTGTGTGTTATTTTATAGTTAGTGTGTTGGACCAAGCAAATTTCCTTTGGGTTTATGTATATCTATCCAAAAAATGTGCATTGGATTAATTACAAGCTGCATTTAGCATGAAAGGATCCAAGCCCCTCATTGGACTATTACATCTGTGTGATGTATGTTCCGTTTATTCTTAGATTAATTAAAAATATGCTCCTGTACATTATGATTCCCAAATGCAAAGCAAAATCATGAGAGATAGATAGATAGAGAGATAGATGGATAGAGAGAGAGATCTGCAGCACGTGACTGACCCGATATGGGACCATTTCCAACTGTTTTTTAAAGTGCAGCACAGATATTACACTGCAACTTTGTATAAAACTGTTCTACTAAGGTTCTAAAACTTTTCCACCAATAAAATATGGTTCCAGCAGTAATATGTATATGGGAATCACTGATTGGTTACCTAGTAGGCTGCCTCTGTAAGATGAGCCACTCTTGGAATGACAAACCTTACATATCACAAGGGATGCAAGTTATTGATTTGGTCGCACCTCCAATTACCACCGCCTATCCTACTGTTATACCTCCTATAAAGACAACGAATGCATACACTAATTATTGTAAGGTACACAAGATTTGCTAATTCTTTCTAGTTTCTTTTTAATTTCAGCAGCAAAACAAAAGTTTTAAATGGGTACCATTCGAAAATAACATACCATACTAGGATATTCTCTACTGAGTATACTACACTATTAATTGAACAGCTCTCTAGTATAACATAATAACTTTAAAAAAGTTAGGGAAACACAACTAAGCGATGTATGCAGCCCTCCACTGCTACAACGTACTCCAATTACCGTGGGCCCTAACTGCCTAAACTGCATGACTAAATAAACAATAAAACACACAGTACTTACCTGCAAAGAAAGGAGCAGAGGTAATGAAACCACTGCCTGCAGGACCAGAATGAAACAAAAAAGGATTAAATGGCAAAGGAATGGGTGTGGCAACAAAAAACAAACATTTAAAGGAATCCAGGAGACTGGGAATTCCAGGAACGGAATAAAGGAATGAACCCAGAAAACCCAACATAAAGAAAACCAGACATAGAATAGAAAACAAGAAAAAACAAGAAAAACTAAACAAGAATTGTAAAAAGAGTACTGGATACCAGAAGCCAAGGCCAGATATCTCCGCAGAACAGAACAGGATGTGACAGAAACCTAGCATGGAAAGACCGGAGCAGACCACCAGCATGAACATCAGCAGCAGGAGCCGAAGACCGTACCTCAGAATCATAACCTTTCCAGTCAACCAAATATTGTAAAGAACCGTGAGATAACTTGGAATCAATAACAGAGCAGATTTCGTACTCCTGCTGACCACCAACAACCAAAGGTGGTGGAGGAACTGAGGGGTAGAGTACCTGTTACAAACCAAAGGTTTAAGTAAATAGATGTGGAAAGCATTTAGTATATGAAGAGTAGCTAGAAGCGCCAGGGAGTAAGAAACTGTATTGATCCTGCGAATGACATGAAAGGGGCCGATGTATCTAGGTGCAAACGTTATAGAGGCTACCGTCAACTTTAAATGACACAAGTAAAGCCAGACCCTGTCACTTATCTGGTAGACAGGATTGGCACCACGCCGTTTGTCAGCCTGACGTTTAATAATAATTTGCCATGTGGTTATTCCAAAGTAGGGGATATGGTACATAAAAAAAGAGAAAGCATATAGCATAATACTGTTTAAAATTATATAAAAACAGCCAAGATAAATGGAATAAAACTCACAAGGAAAGAGCAGTAAAAGTCTGCTCTAACTTTTCCAGCATGTAATCCACAGCATAGGGATTTGATGGTAGTGAAAAGCAGGACGCCAGCTGAATAAAACGATTTTTATTTCTTCCAATAAAAAACTCCCTTTACCCCATAGAAGGCCAGTGTCCCATTCAATACTTGGAAAAAATGAACACAAAGTTCACGATCTCGGAGAATAAAAAGAATAATAATATACATAATAACCAAAGTGCATAAATGTCCCAATCAATATTTTTTGGTTATTATGTATATTATTATTCTTTTGTTTATTCTTTTGCTATATTTCATTTATTTTATATATTGCTTGGGACTTCTCTATATAGACATTTAGGGGATCTACCCCGTTTGCATAAGACTTTGGCCATTCATTTGTATATCTCACGCCCACAATATGGGCTTTAAAAGCCAGGACCAGCTGTATCAGGACGTGATCTGAGGAAGCCTTTTTCGGGCGAAACGCGTCGTCACGTTCGCATACGACGTCATCACGTTATCACGTGACCGCACGGAGCTCCGAACCCAGAAGTGCCCTGTATAGTGCCGCAAGCTGCAGAGATCGTGAACTTTGGTGTGTTCATTTTTTCCAGGTATTGAATGGGACACTGGCCTTCTATGGGGTAAAGGGAGTTTTTTATTGGAAGAAATAAAAATCGTTTTATTCAGCTGGCGTCCTGCTTTTCACTACCATCAAATCCCTATGCTGTGGATTACATGCTTGAAAAGTTAGAGCAGACTTTTACTGCTCTTTCCTTGTGAGTTTTATTCCATTTATCTTGGCTGTTTTTATATAATTTTAAACAGTATTATGCTATATGCTTTCTCTTTTTTTATATACCATATCCCCTACTTTGGAATAACCAAATGCAATTTATATTGAGACATATTTTCCTGCTGTAAGTTACCATTTGTATTTTTATCACTATTCACTTACAATTTTTGCACATTTGTTATACTGAGTGTAATTTTATTGAATAGACACTTTTTATTGCACGATTTTTTGCACTTGTTGCACTTTAAATTTTAAAGGTACAGCGCACCTTTTTTGTTTTATATCCTTTGTATGGTGTTTTTTGAGCTTGTGCACTTCTAGGTGCTGCTCTACCTTTATTTTTAACACTTGTACTTATACATTTATAATTTTAGCGCCTACATTGCTTGTTTGTTTGTTTTTATTCTATTCTGAGGAATACCAAAGGACATATACATCACATCTAAGGCCGGTCCCCGGACAGTTCTTAGGTGCACAAGTTTTCCGGCCTTATAGACCCTTCTTTCCGCAAGACAAACCGAGCCCCTCATTCCTCCTAAACTGTTTTTCAACCTCGGATACTCTCATTGCCCCCAGTTGCATGGATTCGGGTTCTCGAGGCAAAGATGGTGTAGGCAAAACAGGAGTGGAGAAACGATGTGCAAGAGACAAGTTGGAACACCTAATTTTATTTCTGGTTCTCTCCCTAGGGTTGGGGGTAGGGTTGGGATTATGGTTGGGGAAGGGTTAGAGGTAGGGTTGGGGTAGGGTTAGGGGTTGGAGTTAGGGGTAGGGTTAGTGAATTGCCGAATTCCCGAAGTCCGGAATTGCCAAAGTCCCGAATTTCAGAAGTGCCGAATTTCGCAAGTGCCGAACCGAAGTGCCAAATTCCCAAATTGCCGAATTCCCAAATTGCCAAAGTCCCGAATTACAGAAGTGCCGAACCGAACCAAATTTTTTGCCCATGCACATCCCTATGGGTTATTCAGGGATTCCTGACAGGTATCAGTATTACAATGTAACTTGTGTTACTTTTGAAAAAAATGGTTTGGAAATAGCAAAATGCTACTTGTACTTATAGCCCTATAACTTTCCAAAAAAACAACATGTTAACATTGTGTATTTCTAAACTCAGGACAACATTTTGAAACTATTTAGCACGGGTGTTTTTTGGTGGTTGTAGATGCGTAACAGATTTTGAGGGTCAAAGTTAGAAAAAGTGTTTTTTACATTTTTTCATCACATTTTATAAAAACATTTATAGTAAATTATATGATATAATGAAAATAATGTTGTCTTTAGAAAGACCATTTAATGGTTAGAAAAACAGTATATGATATGTGTTGGTACAGTAAAGGAGTAAGATGAAAATTACAGCTAAACACAAACACCGCAGAAATGTAAAAACAGCCCTGGTCCCAAACGGTAAGAAAATTGTATAGCAGTCTGGTCACTAAGGTGTTAAACTCAACAAGAAATTCCTGATAATCATATGCTATTACCTTATTGCATTTCCATAAACGATAGGCCCATGTAAGAGCCTTACTTGTCAATTGGTCCATTAGATAACCTATCTTGGGTCTATCAGAAGGGAAAGATCCAGGAGACGCTTAAAAGTAGTATTCTAACTGGTTAAGAAAACCATGGCATTCCTGAGCATCTAAAATGAGGAGGAGGTGATGAGGATATCGAGGGAGTCTTATACACAATGGGAACAGTTGCAATAGGAGGGGATAGACCTGACTGTGGATCATCAGACTGAAGATGGGCTAAGATCATTTGGAAAGCCTGGGCAAAATTGATCCATGTGGTGATCATTTTCCTCCAGCCTCCTCTCACAAGCCAACATGTGCTAACATAAATCTTCAGGGTCTATGGCCCTGTCGTAATGTCACAACTACTATATGGCCCAACACGCAGAACTATGAAAAATTAAATAATGTATACCAGGCCTTAGAATTAGCTGGACTTAACGTAAGAGAATAGTCAATAAACAAGCCTAAGTCAGGGATGCAAAGGTAGACACAAAATGTAATATTAGCCAAAAGTCAGGATACCAGAAGTAGGAAAAGTCGAATACAAGCCAAAGTGAAATACCAGAAATATCAATGAACTGAAACACCCTCTCAGACAACAAGTGGAAACCATGAGGGGGCACTGAAAAAAGGCTAGTCAGGGTTTAAATATGACTCTCTGTGTACTGATTGGTTAACACAAGACTTTTGACCCCAAAACGTGCGTGTGCGTCGATGACATGATGTCACAAGCAAGCAACTAGTAACGATTTTGGTTAAGGGCAATAGGAATACCCTTATAAATTCTGGGAACGCATTGTCCAGCATCCCTTAGAACGCCGCACCGGCTGGGAACTGTCGGGGACGAGGATCGAGCGACATTGCCGCCATGATCCAGGTAAGTCTCTCCCCTTTACAGCGCAACCGCTGTGTTCAGGTGCGGCCGCACTGACCGGGGACTTGTGCGCAGATACAGTATTGGCACGACCACCCTGATCAGACGCAGTTGCGCCGATGCGAGCATCAGGGGTCGTGACAAAAATGAGTTGAGTTTTGGACTATTCCCAATCATTCAAAAGCAGTTTGACAGAAAATGAGAGCACCCAAAAACTCTTAGTATCATAACCACTACAATTTGCTGTTGAAGTTATGGTTTTCGAAGTATTGATTTAAATTTAAAGGAAATGTGAACCCCCCAAATAAATGTAATCCCATATTAAATTAATTAATTAATTAAAACACCAACAAACTGATGATTTAGATTTTTCCCATTATTTGCATGATTAGTCATTGCTCTTCAAAGGAAAAGAGTGATCAGTATAGTCCCTGGTTTGCTTCAGATGTTAATTTTGGGATATAATCCTTTACAGGTACAACACTGAGCAGGGATGTATATGTACCCATTATCATTACATGTACATGCTAGCTGGCCATGTTTGTTCAGTAAGCTAATAACTAGAGTGAAGTTTAATGTAAGAACAATACACCTACATCTCTCACAACGTGAGGAAAAGTATTAACTTATACATCTGTCACTTGAATTACCTGTTACACCTAAGGAAGGGGCTGTTGCTCACAGCTGTTAAAGAAGAAGCCCTGTGATGCTTTGCCGCAGATTAGACCCAGACTATATTATTCTTTAATACATCCAGATGTCTGTGCCGTGGAAATAGCTCCCAAAATGGTTAAAAGCCTTCTTAAAGCCCACCATTATTAATGCCACAATATTCATAATGGCCCCCAACTACATGCATTAACTAATCCCTCTAGGGTCTTTCTGGATATTTAACAAAAGTCATTGTGAAACTACCTGCATTAGAGACTACCTAGGAATACTATAAAGACTTTTCATTCATTAGATCAATTGAATCTGAAAGCAAAAGATAGGAACAGAGGTAAAAAGTCGGGTTGCTTATAGAAAGTGGGGGGTAACCCCTAGTAACTGGTATAATGAAAGAAAAGGGAGAGAACACACAAATACAGAGAGACCATAGGGTTAAAGGGAATCAGTCCCAAAGGCTCCCTGTATGTGCAATGCAACCCAAAGGGAAGTAATTTAAAATGTAACTTTTAATTGAATTCCTTCTAAAATCAAAACCTAAGTGATAGGTAATAGGTAAAAAACAATATATGAATAAGTAAAAAGGAGAGCTAAGAAATAATTGGGTTATAACACAGGGAGAAAAGGTTCCTAATAGATCTCAAATCAGTCCAAACATATCTATAATAAAGGAAACCCTTAAATCTGTCTCACTGTGTGAACACTAATATTTCTTCTCCTATCTCTCAATAATCTGAGGCATTGATCACCTGCCTAAGTGTAACAAAAAACCTCGATTGAAGGATCGCCAAGGTACTAATGTCTAGAAATTGAAACTATAGAGAGGGTGGTCTGCACGGAGCGTCATGTAAAAGTATTCTAATAGCTGCAGCATCGTCCCCAGTACAACTCCCTCCACCCGCTCACTAACTAATCCCGATGCGCGTTTCGCCACATAGGCTCTTCTAAGGGAACCGAGCTGAACGCCGGCCGTCATTTAAATAGCCCGCCCTCCTCTGTGATTGGTCACCATTTTGACCAATCACAGGCGAGGGGGCGGAGTAAAGTGCCGATGCTCCTCACTACTATTGAGCAATGTTAAATATAATTGACTTGCGCAATCTTGGCCTTATATATCCCCTTGCATATAGGACCTATCCCTTTAAGCCTGTTTTTAGTGTGTATTTAAGTTGTTACTAGCAATTCCTACATAAGAACTAATGTTACTGTATACAGTTCTTCTATAATCTGTTTACTAATTATGCAATGATATAACTGTATCCACACCTGTTACTTAGTAACAGTAATGGATACTTTCACCTATAAGTCTGACAGCAATGTGTGGCAAACCTAGCCACTCGGACTATAACTGGACACTATGCCTTTAAGGGTTGCCTATAGGTCTGGAGAGAGATGCATTGTACCTGTATGTGCCTACGTCATGTATTCCCTGCATTGCCTGTACCTATCTGTCCCGCCGAATGCAAATGGCGGTTTGTATGGGGATTCCCGTTCGTTTCGCGAACGGCACTTTGGAGGGCCGTTCGTGAAACGAATGCGATACCCCCTAATAGCCCACACACTTAGAGGCGTGTGGCGCTAGTTAACCGATTGCAACATTGTTGCAATCGGTTATTAGAGGCTCTCCTGGGTGGCCGTCGTTCGACTACCGACCATGCGGCGGTCGGCCATCTTGGATCCCTGGTTCGTCAGCGGGTCCGTGTCGTCGAACGCATAGCATTCCCAACAGTTATTCGACGGCACGAACACCGTTAAGCCTCCAGGACGTTCGGGAGTTTCAGGACCAGGTTCACTAAAAGCAATCGGTTCTTTTCATGTGTTTTGAAAGAAATGTGTTTTCTGTGCGGCGTTCGGTTATTTTAGCTGGGATCTGAGCGGCAATCTCACGAATGATGCGCCCAGACCCCAGCTATCTACCGAACGTCCATTCGTGTAAATCCACCGTATATTGTACCAGCTGTGGATTTTTGTGTGAATTGCCGGTTCTGCTGCACGAGGGGATAATCCCCTTAACGGTGCATTCTGGGAGGATGATCCCTCTCGTGCAGCGGTGCCTGATGGGAGAAATATGTGGTACTGTAAGTCCCCCATGTAGTCCCCTCCTGTACAACCCCTGTAATGTCTGTTTGGAAACCCCTTGCATGGGGAATTGCATAAATACTGTGACCTGTGATTAAAACCTCAGTTGACTCCCAGCCTATGTGTCGTCTAGTTCTTGGGAAGGAAGGGTTACTGCAGTGCTGTTTGGATTATTATATGCTGATTCCCTGGATTATCCTTTGTTGTTCCTGTTACCCAGCGGAGATATCGTGGATCATACTGCCTCTCCGCTACAATTGGTGGCAAGCGACGGGATTGAATTTACACAGCAAAGCAACGTTCGGCAGATTTTTAAACGAATCAAGGAACAAGCATTCGGGAATCAGCGCATTCGAATAAACCTCACGAACAGCAGGTGAATGGGAACAGATTACACCCTGCTAAAACGGAGCACATTAAAGGAGCTGCTGGAAGCAAGAGGAGCAATCGCCAGTAACAAGGCAAAGGCTGTCCTAATTACGGAGCTCATGGAAGGAGACAGAGCCGCAGCTGCTGCAGCACCTCAAATGGAGGGACAAAACAACGAATTTACAGCGGAATTCCGAGCACGAATGGCTTTATTTCCTGAACCACCATCTACAGAAATGTTTAACCGGCTGTTCGCCGATGTACAGGAGTACATTATGGCTAGGGGACCGCCAGGAAACCAGCAAGCCAGAGAAAGAGCCGCAACGCCAGTCCATATTTTCCCAGGGAAAACCAAAATCCCATATCAAGCCTTCAAAAGCTATGTGGAGACAGAGGGTGGCGTTGACGACTATTTACAGGATTTCGAGAGACTGTGTTTGCTGCACGAGATTAATGATGCAGACAGAGTACCCCTACTAGCGGGGAGATTATCTGGGCGAGCCGGCGAAGCGTACCGGGCAGTACCAGACGAGGATAGTAGAGACTACGCTAAAGTAAAACGGGCCATCCTAGCCCGGTATGCCATCACCTCAGAGGCATACCGAAAGAAGTTTCGGGACATTAAAAAACCCAGTAAGGACACCCATGTGGAGTGGGCGCACCAGTTACAACGAGCTGCCAAAGGGTGGCTGGAGGCCGCCCAAGTTGATACATTGGAGGGTCTGTTCCAGCTAATGGTACTGGAACAATTCTTCAATGGCGCCCCGACCTACCTACAAAACTGGATCCGGGACAGAAAGCCACACACCCTGCAAGAAGCGGCTAATATGGCAGACGATTTCCAGGACAATCGGAGAGATCAATCCATACCAACCCGTGCCACCATTCCCCCTACAACGGCCAGCCCTCCAGGGGGCCCCGCAACGTACCAGCGACCAGGGGTAAACCAGAATTCCTACCCCCCCAGATATTCAGCACGTCCACCAATCCGGTGCCATACCTGCAACCAACAGGGGCACATCCAGAGAGACCGGCCTCGACCCAGCTGGAATAACGCCGCCCCGAGCAACCGTGCCGCAGTCCACTGTCTACAGGCCGAATCCTACCAAAATCTGGAGTTGGGGACGACCCGGGAGGAACCCCTCGGTACTCTACACGAGGTGAACCCTATCCAGGCCGCCTCCGATAACCGCCAAGGGCACCGCCAGGAAGTACACATGGAAGGGAGGAAAGTACAAGGACTTCGTGACTCGGAAGCCACCCTAACTCTAGTACGCAGTCATCTGGTACCAAAGCCCAAGCTCACGGGGGACTGTGTGGCTGTGCGGGTGGCTGGGGGAGCCATTTACAAAGTACCCACGGCCAAGGTGCACTTGAATTGGGGAGCGGGGCACGGGAATGTGTATGTGGGGATGATGCAAGACTTGCCAGCGGATGTGATTTTGGGCAACGATTTGGGGGAGCTGACTTCGGCTTTTGTTCCCCAGCCCACCGTACAAGAAGCATACCCGGTTGTGACCCGGCAACAGGCCCGCACCACTGCACCATTCGAACACTCTGAGGCTCAGGTAAGCAATGACCCTCCCCTACCCCCTACCCTGCCCTGGGCCAATTCCATAGAGTTCGGGGCCGAAGTAGCCCTAGATCCTTCGTTACAGGTGTACAAAGACCGCATGGATAAAAATCAAGCTGGGTTAGAGGGGGAAAGATATATCTGGGACAAAGGGCTACTATATCGGCACGCAGAGAAGGTAGTGTCCGGGTCAATACCGTTGCCCATTAAACAGCTAATAGTGCCTCGAAAGTATAGGTTAGAGCTGTTACGCATAGCCCATGATATCCCTCTGTCTGGACACCTAGGCATCAGTCGGACCAAGCACAGGCTGACCCAAAATTTCTTTTGGCCAGGTATTTCCCAGGATATTAAGCGGTATTGTCAGACCTGCGATACCTGCCAAAGGGTAGGCAAGAGGGGGGACAGATACAAAGCCCGACTACGGTCTCTGCCCATCATTGAAGAACCATTCAGTAGGGTGGCAGTAGACATTATAGGTCCCCTCGCAAAACCCAGCCCCTCCGGCAAGAAGTATGTCCTAACTGTGGTGGACTACGCCACCCGGTACCCCGAGGCAGTGGCCCTAACGAACGTACACGCAGAAACGGTAGCCGAGGCCCTGATGAGGATATTCACCCGGGTAGGATTTCCCCGGGAGATTATCTCCGATAGAGGCACCCAGT
Organism: Pelobates cultripes; assembly: GCA_933207985.1. Lineage (NCBI taxonomy): Eukaryota > Metazoa > Chordata > Amphibia > Anura > Pelobatidae > Pelobates > Pelobates cultripes. The sequence goes on from CAKOES020000494.1 coordinate 21,137, forward strand.
TTACTGCGAAGTGACCCATCAGCTCTGGAAAATATGTGGGATACAACAAATCCTCAACTCCCCATATCACCCCCAGTCCAATGGGCTCTGTGAACGATTTAACGGAACCCTGAAACAAATGATCCGCACGTTCATGGACACCCAAAAGGACTGGGAGCGGTTCTTACCCCACCTACTGTTCGCGTATCGAGAAGTGCCGCAAGAATCCACCGGATTCTCTCCGTTCGAATTATTATTCGGGAGGAGAGTGAGGGGACCTCTTGACTTGATACGGGAACACTGGGAGGGAGACGAAACCGTTAATGGCACCCCTATCTTACCATATGTGCTCGAGTTCCGGGAACGCCTGGAGAGGCTAACCCAGACCGTCCGAGACAATCTCCAGGTAGCGCAACAACGACAGCGCCGATGGTATGATAAGGGAGCCAGGGACCGCAGCTTTCAGGTGGGGCAGAAAGTCCTAATCCTGCGACCCGTCCACAAAGATAAGCTGCAGGCTTCCTGGCAGGGCCCATACAAGGTGGTGGAACAGATCTGTGACACCACCTATGTGATCGGCCCGGTTACCGGCGTGGGAGGCAAACGCATGCTCCATGTGAACATGCTCAAGCCATACCACGAACGGACTGAGGAAGTCACCGCAATCTGTGCCCCTGCCACGGAAGATTTTGATAACCTACCCCTACCCGATCTCCTAGACCAAGAGGGCCAGAGCGGAGATCTGGGAGAGGTACAGTTAGGAGAAAGATTAAATACCCAAGAACGGGCCCAGGTACAAAAGTTGCTTCGGGAAAAGAAGGCCACGTTTTCCAATTTACCCGGCTATACCCCGTTGGCTACCCATAAAGTAGAAACATTAGATTCGACCCCCTTGCGCCAACCCCCCTACCGCACTCCAGAAGCAGTCAAGGAAAATATGCGCAAGGAAATTGAGGAGATGATTCAGCTAGGAGTAATAGAGCACTCGGACAGCCCCTGGGCCTCCCCGGTAGTACTGGTGCCGAAACGGGACGGGACGACCCGTTTCTGCGTGGACTACCGACGGCTCAACGATAAAACGACCTCTGACGCATATCCCATGCCCCGAATAGACGAACTCCTCGACAAAATGGCCAGGGGTCAATACCTAACCACTATAGACTTGTGCAAAGGGTACTGGCAGATTCCCTTAGCGGACGACGCCATCCCTAAGTCGGCTTTTGTCACCCCGTTTGGCCTGTATCAGTTTAAGGTTATGCCATTCGGGATGAAAAACGCTCCAGCTACCTTCCAGAGAATGGTGGACAGACTGTTAGATGGGTTCCAGGAGTATGCCTGCGCGTATCTAGATGATATCGCCATATTCAGCCACTCCTGGCACGAACATCTGGGTCACATAGGAGCCATTCTAGACCGAATCCGAGAGGCCGGACTGACCCTAAAACCCAGCAAATGCCATATCGGTATGGCGGAAGTCCAGTATCTGGGACACCGGGTAGGGAGTGGGCAACAGAAACCCGAACCTGCTAAAATAGAGGCAGTCGCCCAATGGCCTACCCCTCGCACCAAGACCCAAGTACTCGCCTTTTTAGGGACCGCCGGGTACTACCGGAAGTTTGTGGCCAACTATAGCGCCCTCGCCAAACCCCTCACAGACCTGACCCGCAAGAACCTCCCTAAGTTAGTAGTCTGGGCCCCAGAGTGTGAGCAGGCGTTCCAACAGCTCAAGACGGCGCTGGTTAATTCTCCTGTACTTTCTGCTCCTGATCCAACTAAGCGCTTTCTCGTCCACACAGACGCTTCTATGTTTGGATTGGGAGCAGTACTGAGCCAAGTTGGACCCGATGGCGGCGAGCACCCCGTAGCTTACCTAAGCCGAAAACTTTTACCCAGGGAAGTAAGCTACGCCGCCATTGAAAAGGAGTGCCTGGCTGTGGTGTGGGCCCTCAAGAAGTTGCAACCCTACTTATACGGGCAACCCTTCACTTTACTCACGGATCACAACCCGTTGGTGTGGCTGAACAGGGTGTCGGGAGACAATGCCAGGCTGCTGCGCTGGAGTTTGGCGCTGCAGCCTTTTGACTTTACTATCCACTACCGCCCTGGGAAGCAGAATGGCAACGCCGACGGGTTGTCTAGACAAACAGACTTGGAGCCGTGATTCGTGAGTACTCCTCCGGACATCCCCAAGCCGATCCGTTGGGATCAGACTGTGTATGCCGGCTTGGTTCTGGGGGAGCATTGTGGCAAACCTAGCCACTCGGACTATAACTGGACACTATGCCTTTAAGGGTTGCCTATAGGTCTGGAGAGAGATGCATTGTACCTGTATGTGCCTACGTCATGTATTCCCTGCATTGCCTGTACCTATCTGTCCCGCCGAATGCAAATGGCGGTTTGTATGGGGATTCCCGTTCGTTTCGCGAACGGCACTTTGGAGGGCCGTTCGTGAAACGAATGCGATACCCCCTAATAGCCCACACACTTAGAGGCGTGTGGCGCTAGTTAACCGATTGCAACATTGTTGCAATCGGTTATTAGAGGCTCTCCTGGGTGGCCGTCGTTCGACTACCGACCATGCGGCGGGCGGCCATCTTGGATCCCTGGTTCGTCAGCGGGTCCGTGTCGTCGAACGCATAGCATTCCCAACAGTTATTCGACGGCACGAACACCGTTAAGCCTCCAGGACGTTCGGGGGTTTCAGGACCAGGTTCACTAAAAGCAATCGGTTCTTTTCATGTGTTTTGAAAGAAATGTGTTTTCTGTGCGGCGTTCGGTTATTTTAGCTGGGATCTGAGCGGCAATCTCACGAATGATGCGCCCAGACCCCAGCTATCTACCGAACGTCCATTCGTGTAAATCCACCGTATATTGTACCAGCTGTGGATTTTTGTGTGAATTGCCGGTTCTGCTGCACGAGGGGATAATCCCCTTAACGGTGCATTCTGGGAGGATGATCCCTCTCGTGCAGCGGTGCCTGATGGGAGAAATATGTGGTACTGTAAGTCCCCCATGTAGTCCCCTCCTGTACAACCCCTGTAATGTCTGTTTGGAAACCCCTTGCATGGGAATTGCATAAATACTGTGACCTGTGATTAAAACCTCAGTTGACTCCCAGCCTATGTGTCGTCTAGTTCTTGGGAAGGAAGGGTTACTGCAGTGCTGTTTGGATTATTATATGCCGATTCCCTGGATTATCCTTTGTTGTTCCTGTTACCCAGCGGAGATATCGTGGATCATACTGCCTCTCCGCTACACAATGGATGCACTTTCCTTATATTATATTCTACTTCAATTATTTATTTATTATGATATTCACCTCGACCTTTTATATAAGATACCCATTCACCATATTAGTTATCCGTGCCGGCTCCCCCAGCGATCACGGGTTAACTGGCATTGGCACTTTACTCCGCCCCCTTGTCTGTGATTGGTCGGAATGGTGACCAATCACAGAGGAGGGCGGGCTATTTAAACGACGGCTGGCGTTCAGCTTGGTTCCCTTGGAAGAGCCTATGTGGCGAAACGCGCGTCGGGATTAGTTAGTGAGCGGGTGGATGGAGTTGTACTGGGGACGATGCTGCAGCTATTAGAATACTTTTAGATGACGCTCCGTGCAGACCACCCTCTCTATAGTTTCAATTTCTAGACATTAGTACTTCAATCGAGGTTTTTTTGTTACACTTAGGCAGGTGATCAATGCCTCAGATTATTGAGAGATAGGAGAAGAAATATTAGTGTTCACACAGTGAGACAGATTTAAGGGTTTCCTTTATTATAGATATGTTTGGACTGATTTGGGATCTATTAGGAACCTTTTCTCCCTGTGTTATAACCCAGTTATTTCTTAGCTCTCCTTTTTACTTATTCATATATTGTTTTTTACCTATTACCTATCACTTAGGTTTTGATTTTAGAAGGAATTCAATTAAAAGTTACATTTTAAATTACTTCCCTTTGGGTTGCATTGCACATACAGGGAGCCTTTGGGACTGATTCCCTTTAACCCTATGGTCTCTCTGTATTTGTGTGTTCTCTCCCTTTTCTTTCATTATATTCATTAGATCAATGATAAATCAATAAGGAGATAAGAACATGAAAAATATGCAAAAATAAGTAAAATTTTAATTACACGAAAAATTATACAATGAAAGAAAGAAAAATATCTAAATTGCATAAGTACAAATATGAAGATTCAGCATGTAGACATATAAAAAAAACAAAAAAAGAAAATCAAAAGCTAAAAAATAATTAATAATTATATACTAAAAAATAAATAAAAAATTAAGCTAAAAAAATTAACCAATATTGGCTATCATCTCTATTGAGATATTAAAATGATTAGGGTACATGGATAAAGAAATGGAAAAAAAAAGAGAAAAAGAAGAGAATGAATATTTCATATATTTGCATAAAAACCATTATAGCTAAATCTGCATTGAGGTAAAATGATCCATACATTTTCAACCTATGGATATACAGCACAATTATTCCCCTCCTCTTTTATCTGTTCTTACATGATCTATACCAACATATGTGTACATTGCATTACAATATACATACATTACATACATTATAGCATATACCACTGATACTGCTTTTAAATTACCTTCCCTTGATTGGTGGGTTCATATTTAGCATTTTCCACATTTATAAAGCTTGTTTTATTTTTTAGTCAAAATATTCTCCTTTTGTTGGTCTTTACTGTTAATATGTGGCAATACACTTGGGTTACAAAGCTTTTTCGGTATTTTGCCTTGCTATTAATTATTTTAGGTTTATCAGATAAAATATTTTTTTTAATCATTTCTTGTAAATGGATGGGCGAACCCTTCTTAATATTTGTTGAAACTTATTATTAAACTGTCAGGATTGGTCAGCGGACCCTCAGCAAGATGAGAGACAGCAATCCTAAAAAGGTAAAGAATGAAAGGCAAACCTTAGAGTGGGCAAGCTTAACATGAAGCAGGAACCAGGAAATAATAAGACTAAACTAGAGAAATACTTCAGGCCAGAGAGGAACACGAAAATAAAAATAAAAAATAAACAAAATGATGTGCAGGACAAAAAAAGGCCAGCTGGTACAGATTGATGTACAAGTCATGTCATTTACATGAACAGGATATACAAACAGTAATGTGTGGAGCAAAAAATGGAATCCACCTATTTTTGCTGCCAGTGCCGCTGGCAAAATCCCAGTGCCACAGTACTATGGGGAATATAAATAAAGAGAAA